>JARJHM010000880.1:0-119515 GCA_033356055.1 Carex pumila
GAAACACTCAATAGATTACTCTAACCTAATCTAGATCAAGATTAGTGAAGTAGGTTTGAGGTTGCTTGAGGGATTTTGAAGTTTTTAAGCTCTCACAACAATGGAGTAGGCTAAGCTCTCAGAAAATCGCTTTTAAAATGATTAGGGTCGGCTGAGATAGATCTAAAAGTGATCCCTTCAGTCTATTTATAGTGGCAGCTCAAAAATGAGCTGTTTGACATAAAACGTTACCAACGTTTTATTAAACGTTACAACGTTTTATTCAAATGCGATTTTAGGGTTTTAAATCTCTGACAGCTTAGTAAAACGTTACCAACGTTTTATAAAACGTCACAACGTTTTAACCTATAAAAACTTGATCAAAATAGAAGTTATTTGAAGTTTAAATCTCCTTGAAACGTTATAACGATTTATAAACGTTACAACGATTTATAAGCGTTGCAACGTTGTATAAACGTTATAACGTTTATAAAACGTTACAACGTTTGTATAACGTTATAACGCTGTAAAAATGTTTCTCTTTTGATCAGTTTATTGTTTCAGATCAATGTAAAACGTTACAACGTTTTGAAAACGTTCACAACGCTTTATCCCATTTTAATCAACCTCTCACATACTTTACCAAGTTTCTGATTTTACAATTTATATTCTTGATAAAGGTCTTCGTGATTTCTTCAGTCCAAGCATGTTATACTGCAGTTCTTATTCTTCTTGGACCTACATAATCTCAAAATAGAAGAAATCGTAAAATTCAATAATTATATGTTTTTGCAAATTAGTCAAATAGACGTAAAAGATTATTGTACGAACAACAGTGAGGGTTTATAAACTTTCATAAATAAAGTTTCTAAAAATTAGTTAACAGTTATTTAGAAACTCCAAGAGTTTCAGAGATATAGATGCTCTAAGCATATACCCTCATATGCTTATGTAAGTAGAATAGCTAATATCTCTCTCTCTCTATATATATAGAGAGTAAGGCTTAGGTGCTATGGATAGCATAGAGGGCTACGGTGCTACGGCTCAATATTCGAGTTTTCAAAATCCTACTGGTCAATCCGAACCATTCATCTTGTTCTCCATATTAATATGTGTTTGGAGACCAAATTTTACAATTTTTTGAAAATTTTTTACTATTTTTTTAGATAGGTAGAAAATCAAATATCTGAATGGTGCATAATTTTTTAGATCAAGTAATTTTCTACCTAGCTAAAAAAATAGTAAAAAATTTCCAAAAAATGTAAAATTTGGTCTCCAAACACATACTAATATGGAGAACAAGATGAACGGTTCGGATCGACCGTTAGAATTTTAAAAACTCGAACATTGAGTCGTAACACTGTAGCCCTCTATGCTATCCATAGCACCAAAGTCTTACTTTATATATATATATATATTTGTATGAAAATGATACAATCAAGTTTTGTATTTTATTAAATTTTTATAATAAAAATTAGTTATATTTATTATTTTTTTTCTTGTTTTAAAAAATATTATATTAAAAAAACAAATTAAGATTTTAGTGGTACTTTTTTGTTCATTTACTCAATCGGTAACGTATTCGAAAATAAATAAATAATTATTATCATAACGAGTACGGATATGAAAATACATCCATTTAACCCGTTGACAGCCTTACGCTGATAATTATTTGAGAAAAATCTAACAAATAATTATTCACTGTCAATTTCGGTTAGCTACTTAGCTCCCTTCTAAGAATAAGAGGCAACCCAAGAGCGGCGAAATAAAATAAGAAGCGAGTACATCTTTTAAAAGCGACTGCTTTTAATTCGAAATCAGAGTTGTGCATCCAAAGCTACTAATTTTGATTTCGAGGTCGATAATTTTGAGGCTGCTGTTAAACTTGCAGGAAGAGAGAGGACTTGGTCTCAAAAAGGGTACTGGTGCCCGTCGCTTTCTAATTGTAGAAGTTGCGTCGTTGGTTTTGTTACAAGTTACAACCAGGGGTTTTAAATGTGAAATAAATATTCGACTTGGAGAGGAGAAGAAAACGAGAGCAAAGGAAGGGAGGGAGCGAGGGAGAGGGAGAGACTGAGAGATGGACTGCAATTGGTTTTGTTGGAACAGTAATCATGATTTTGCTTTCAAAGAGCCGCCGCAGCTCTTCTCTCTGCCTTTGCCCATTCCTGAATGGCCTCAAGGTTAGATTTTTTCTTGTTTGTGATCTTATGATTTGTGAATAGAAACAAAATATACGTAATTAACAAAGATCTATGGAGTTTGCAGAAAAAAATTAGGGAAAATTAGGGTATCGTTTGAACCTATTTTAGCATGAAATTTTCCAATTGACATATGAATGCTTGGATAGCAAAGATGCATTGTTCACCATTTCAAGTACCATTTCAGGTGGAGGCTTTGCTGAGGGAAAAATATGCATTGGAGAGTTAGAAGTTACTATGGTTACCGAATTGGAGAGCATTTGGAGTTGCTCTTATTCCAAAAAGGGAATCGAAGGGGCCACTTTCTATAAACCAAAAGAAGTACCCGAAGGGTTTTACTGCCTCGGCCACTACGGCCAACCAAACAACCAGCCTTTACATGGATTACTTCTTTTGGCAAGAGAAATAACCTGTAGTGCCGAAAGTGCTTTTCCTGCTTTTCAAAAGCCGTTAGATTATAAGCTCATTTGGAGCTCTTTTAGCTGGAGAGGAGATGAAACTGGTGAAGAATGCGGTTATTTTTGGCTACCGATACCACCGGAAGGGTATAGATCTCTAGGGTTTGTTGTCACCAAGGGGCCCACTAGACCATCTCTTGACTTGGTACGGTGTGTTCGTACCGACCTTACTGATACATGTGAGGCCGATGATCAAATTATTGATATGGAACCCATGTTTCCCGATTTTCCCTGCCAGTTTTGGAAAGCCAGACCTTGCCATAGGGGTATTCTGGGAAAAGGCGTACCAGTTGGAACATTCTTTTGTACCACCGACTGCGTAGATGATGAATCAGGCACCTTTTGCTTGAAGAATTTGGATTCTTCACTACAAGCAATGCCAAACCTAGAACAGGTCCACTCACTCATAAACCACTATGGGCCCACTGTTTTCTTCCATCCAAAAGAAATCTATTTGCCATCGTCAGTTTCATGGTTTTTCAAAAATGGAGCCACTTTATACAAAAAGGGGGTTAAAATGGGCGAGAAGATACTTTCTAATGGCTTAAACCTTCCTGAGGGTGGAGAGAATGATGGCAAATATTGGATCGATCTACCTGACGATTCAAGAAACGGCTCTGTAAAACTAGGCAATTTGGAAAGTGCCGAGCTCTATGTCCATGTAAAACCAGCCTATGGAGGTACTTTCACCGATATAGCAATGTGGGTCTTTTGCCCCTTTAACGGCCCCGCCACAATAAAAGTCGGTATAGCAAATTTCTCCCTTCCCAAGGTTGGTCGGCATGTGAGTGATTGGGAGCATTTCACGCTTAGGGTTAGCAATTTTACTGGTGAGTTATGGAGTGTCTACTTCTCACAACATAGTGGCGGCGAATGGGTAGAAGCTTCTAATTTGGAATTCATGACGGGTAGCAATAAGCCAGTTGTTTATTCATCGAAGAGTGGCCATGCGAGTTTCCCGCACCCAGGAAATTTTCTCCAGGGTTCAGAGAAATACGGCATTGGAGTTAGAAATGATGCAGATAGAAGTGATTTTGCTGTTGATTCTAGTACCAAATATAAAATTGTGGCAGCAGAGTATCTTGGAGATGATGTGGCGGAGCCGTGTTGGCTCCAGTATATGAGAGAGTGGGGTCCCAAAGTGACTTATGACTCGACGTCAGAGTTGGAGAAAATACTTAGCTTCTTGCCATTTAATCTGAGGCTCAAAGCAGAGAACATAATTGACAGCCTTCCGATGGAGTTGTATGGTGAGGAGGGGCCCACTGGCCCGAAGGAGAAGAACAATTGGGTAGGTGATGAGAGATGCTAATATCAGAAAAGATGACTATTATTTATGACCTTATGCCAGTGGAAGAGAAGTCAGCCTCATTTATTTTATTAGAGCATTTTTTTTTTTGCTTCAGCTGAGATGGATTTGTAATTCTGTAGTTCCGTTTTCATCAGAACAACAAAAGGGAAATGAATTTTCCAGTTAAGATAGTACTGAAACAGATTTTTGTATAGCTTCTGGGAATCTGAGAAATATTATTAGAATAGATTTTGTCATTCTCCGTATTTTTACAGTGGGATAAACTGATAATGACAGCAGATCTTTGCTTGTATATGTTTTTACTCGAATAACCACTTCTCAGCTGTAATTATAGTTTAATTTTATGAATGTATGGATCTAGATAAATTCTGGATAATGGCATCGGCTTGTGGTTTCCTTGTCAGAGTTTTTCAATTTAATGTGATTTTTTTTTTCAAAAGTTAGTGGTTTTAAATACCTACTAATAATTTTATTGATAAAAAACATATTTACGAGTCAAATAATCTTCATTTCTAAATCTACTAATTTATTCTCATCAATCTCTCTAAACTATATTTTCTAATCTTATTTATGTACATTTTTAATCACTCTAATACCTTATTATTTATCTCTCCACAACCGGATACACTCTTATCCAAATTGCTACACATCGATGATCAAATTTGCTCATCGTGGCACTCTGATTGAGATGAGAATTCAATACTCCGAGGTTCGATGATACCATGCTCACATCGAATCCGGTCCCTCCCCTCTCTCATTCTCCTCTCAAGCAAATCGGTAGAGACGAAAGAGGGGAGAATGTTGTTATGTCGGGGATGAGACTTTAGAGTTGATAGGGATGGAATCGAGGAAGGAGAGGGCATTGAGCTGGTTAAAAATTAACAATTATGTTTTATCGCCACTTAGATCGATAATTAAATATTTTTGAGTTGTATCAAATTTAATATACAACTTATTGAAACTATAAAGAACACACGGTTGAATCTCTTTACTGGTCGAAGGGGCACAGAACATCGTTTTTTGAAAGGAACTAGGTTTAGGTTTTGTCCAAAGGAAGTTCTGATAATTTTTGCACGAATCATGATACAAAGTATGACAACTGTCAGCAGTCGTATCTCACATGAAATAGACAAGTGTGCATAGATATTATAGACAATTATGTATTGACAAAATAGACACATGCATTTCATATGCAAATATTTAGGAGATTAATTAATGGAGAATAATTTTATAGTCTGTTAATCGAATTATTCTGCTTAAAAATAAGATCGAACCTAGCATACTTGCCATCTTATCTTTGCTTGCAAGTTTGGGCTAAAGCAGTTGCCTCCTAAGCTACACACTTTCAAAGACATGGTGACACCAAGAATCTATTACATGGCGATGCTCTTACTCGCTATATATTTTTTGAACTAATTTTTGTTCTGTTATTTCAGAAATATTGGAAAAGTTTTCACAAACAGAAATTAAAGGATTAAAGCTGCCGTTTATTGCCATTTTAATGTGAGCCCCATTTAAAGGGCAAAGAACAAAAAAATGTCTGAAATTCCAAACCTGTTCGTACCTATTAGCTAGTGTATAATTACTACATTCATGATTTTATCACTGCAAAAAGAAATGAATTTTTCATACACAATACTAAACTACTAGCACTCAATCATCCCTTTATAGACAAATAACAAACAGATAAGTTACTTCACCAAAAGGCACACAACAAGAAGTGTACCTCATAAGTCCATAATATCCTATTCCGTGAAAATCTTGTGTGGACAGTACACTTGAAGCAGCTACTCAGCTCCTAAGCAGAAGCTCGTATGAATGTGTGCAATCATTTTTCATTTTCATCATCCTCTGAATCTGATTTTGCAAAGACAGGTTCAGGTTGAGTCTGTGCATAGGCAGGTGCGATGAACTTTGGATCCTGTGCCGCCGCATCAGCGTGTTTGAGAATTGCTTCCCTTGGATCTTCGTCCATCCATGTCTCTTTAATCAACCCACCTTGCTGCAACATTATAATACATTTCAGTTGTTACACAACTAATAGTAACTCAATGCCAATACCACTATAACTCAACAACTCAAGATCTTCACCGAATTGCTAGACCAAGTCTCAAATGAATATAAAATAAATAAAATATAATTCTTTATAATCAGTATTATTAAAATAATAGTCATCAAAATATCAAATAGATTTCTAAAAATAATTTTAAGATGGAACAAACAAAATTGTTGAAACCTTGGTAATGAAAATGTTACCATAGCTCTGATCATATTCCTCGGCAAGAAATGAGATCTAGCATGTACTCCTAACAGGTCCATATCATGCACCCAACCATAAATTAAGAAAAAGAAACTGATAAGCAAATGAGAAAAAAAAATGTAAAACACAGAAGGTACCTTCATAAGATATTGCGTCAAGAGACTTCCTTTTGTCACACCAACCCTTCCACCAAAACCAGGACCATCAACAGGAAGGTCTGGCTTATGTGATTTGAGCGGATCTTTAAGTATTTTCTCTCTCTGACGTTTCCTTGATGGCTGGTCCCTGAACAGAGGCAATGCATGCGGATTATGGATAAGAGGTTGAACTTCATAGTCATCAATTGACTTTCTTCGGGGCGCCCGACCCACACAAACAAGGGCACCTCTCTGACTCATAGAAGGATCATACAGTACGTGAGTTCCTCCCTCTTTCTTATCTCCCGTTGTTGTGAAAACCTTCAAAAAATCAAAAGGAGGTATTTAAAACAATTTACAGTTGCAGGAAGAGTGTCAACAGAATAAATCTTTACTGTATTGCTTTACTACATTAACTTCTCCTTTTGAATTCTTTCTTGTCACTGTCTAATGAGAACGAACAGAAGATTGAATATTTAAATAACATAAAACAGAGAAGTATCTGAACTAAAACCTGATTAATTCTTGGATGCCAGAGACACCGTACAACACTCAAGTTAGGAGAAATCCCGACCCTTGAAACAAGCTCGAGCTTCTTTCTATCAAAAAAGCAGAGCAAACTACCACCGGTGCTGTCTTTCTCAATGGAAGTTCCAGTGAATATTAATTGTTCATCAGGACTGAATGCTACATTTGTCTGAGCATAGTGGTTTGGCAGATCTCCAAAGACTTTGACAGGACTTTTCGTCTGCCTCAAATCCCATACCTACACGTACAATTCAGAATAAAAGTGAAAACAAGTTAGACAAGAAAATGCAATATGATGACAAAGAAGTCACATGACCTAGGATTAGCATACTAGATCTCGAACAAACTGTAACAAAATAGATGCACAAATATGATAGAGGGACAAATAGGAAATTTAGGCTATGGCTTGGATTGACTTCCCAAAATTTCTATTTGTAACAAGGAAACCATAAAATAGTACTTGCCTTTAGTGTAGCATCCATGCTTCTTGAAAGAAGAACCTGCCCATCTGCAGAGAACTTGAATCCTGTGATGTCATCAGAATGTGCCTTTTCAACATAAATGTCTGGTCTGCTTCCCCACCCAGTTTTTATAGTCCATAGCTGCAGCAAAAATTATAATCATTTTACACTCCTGTGAGGAAGTATCTCAAAAGCAGCCTACTCCTAAAACATTAGGGAAGTTACAAAAAAAGGCTGGTCCAACACAATAAGCTTTTGTATAATGTTATTATAAAAAATGAATACTTGTATAGAACCATCTCCTATGCCACCAACTATCCGCTTGCCTTCAAAATCCCATGCACATGCTGTAACTGGTATCCTCGATGGACGAACAAGCTTAGGTTTGATAACCTGCCCAAGAAAATTTAACCATGTTAAAGTTATTTCCTAGGAGCTGGTACTTTCAACTTTACCACTTCTTCTTGAAAGCCTTTATTCCCAAACAGGTTGGGGTAGGCTAGAAATGAAATCCAACCGAAATCAACAACACAGGGTCTTCCCAGGAGATCACCAATCGTATACTACTCCTGCCCAATTTGTGAGGGTTTCATTTCAATAACTTCACCACTAATTATAAAATTTCAATAATCACAATTCTGTGAAGATTAGCTGCTACGAGTCCTTAGGATAACCCAGCCCAGACTCTGATTCCAGAAAAATTGGGTTCAGTAACTGTAGTGCAAAATCATATCAAGCCATGGCAATATGGCATGCAGCAAAAACCAATTCTATATTTCATCTTTTCATTTTTTTTCCTCATCCGTGACATGTAGCATATATGAAATTGGCAATTAGGTATGGGTCTGAACATTTATTTGCACTAAGAAGCAAACCTGTTTTTGACTGTTGAAATCATTTACATCCCACAATCGCAACGAACCATCTTCAGATGATGTTAGTATAGTTTCCTTGGATTTAGGGTTCCACTCTCCACCCGTTATGCCAGAAATGTGGCCCTTAGTGTTCTTCAAATCACGGATATACATGTCACCCCTTACAAATTCACCTAACGTAAGCCCGTCCCTGTCGTAAATCTGTAGAGGAAACAATAATATTTTGTCAATTCCTATGTATATGTAATTAAATCAGCACAACAAGATTCTCAAGCTTACCTCCACAGTCCACATACTGCATATAGGGGTGTTCATTGGGTCCGGTTTATTCGGTTTTGAACCGAACCGAATTAGTTCGGTTCAAATGGTTCAGTTTTTTTGGTTTAATGGTTCGGTTTGTTTTTTAAAACCGAATTATAACTTCAGTTCGGTTTGGTTTGAAAAATTTGAAAACCAAAATAACCAAACTGACCGAACTTTTATATATTATTAATTTGATCCAAACAGCCCCGGTTTATTTCTTAATCAATTGTTTTAAATACTTCGGTTTATTTCTTAATATATTTCGGTTTATTATAAATCAATTGTTTTAAATAAAAATAATATTACATTTCGGTTTGAACCGAACAAACCGAAATAAAACTTTGGTTCGGTTCGGTTGCAGTGCTAATTCGGTTCAGTTCTATTTTTAAAACCGAATTATAACTTTGGTTTGCCAAACCGAACAGAACCGACGAACACCCCTAACTGCATAACCAATTGACCATACCTACCACAAAAATGCAAGGAATAGTTCCAGGTAGCGTTGATTAGGTCAGAGCAAGAATTGCAATACAGGCACCAGATACTGTATCATACTAGTCAGTTCCATTACCAATACTTCACTGGCATTGATGATCAACTTCCCTTTATTATTCACAGCCTTTTCTTTTTTTTGTGTCTTGCTTCTAACTTCAGTTAAGTTTCGTCCATTTAAAAAAAAAATCAATGGAGCCTAATTACGCATAAATTGAGCTCAAACCTTAAAAAAAAGGCTAATTAGTTTATCCAAGCCTGTAGAAAAGAATGGAAAGGGCCTTATCATTTTGTTTAGGTACAAAATTTTTCGGGTCAATATAAGATGGTGGGCATTGGTATCAGGAAGTACAGTAGTCTATAACCCCCTGTGTGACTGCAATGGTACAGGCAAATGTTGAACAAATTTTGACTGAAAAAGGCAACGCCATAATGCTTCCAAAATTCTCTGTAATTTATCAAGGTAAGCAACATAACTTAGCCTGAGCAGAGCCAGTAACACACAGGAACTTATCAGATGTAGGGCTCCAGCTCAAACTTCGCACTTGATGTCCCTCAGATGGCTCAAGTTGCCTGAACGACTGTAGCTTGGAGTTCATTCCTTGAAAATCATACATGCGAACAGTGTAATCATAACTGCCAGAAATCACTCGTGATCCAGTGTGGTCAACAGCAAGAGCGGAAACAACCTGAGAGAAGTAAACAGAGATTACCAAATAAATAATAAGAAGTTATTGTTTATTGTTGGCGTATGTGTAAATTTCTTACTTGTACATGGACTTCCTTTTTAAAATCCAGTAGGATCAATTAATTAAAACCAATGGAGCTCTGACTATAACTAATGGCCAAGTGTATATGGACTTCTTTTTACTTTGACACTGTTTAGGATCAGTTCTTTTCAAATTGAAAAAAAATGTTTAGATTTTGAGAACGGTAATTGCCAGTGTGAAAAAGTAAAGTTAATTTCATTTGGAGGACATCCAAAGTGAAGCTAAGGCTTTTCAATTGCAATAGGATTTGCAGAGAAGTAAGTTGAAACCAGGTCTGTGCAAATCAAATACTGACAACGCCTAACAGCAACAAATGGAATCTACCACAACTTTAACTCATTTTGTGTGCACGTGTGTTCACAATTAGAAATGCGCTGAAAACAATTTACTGCCAATTGTTGAGTTTGATGCAGCGGAAGCACCAACACAACAACAAAAACACTTTTATCACAACAACGTACATAATACAGGCAACACTTAACACTACAACACAACTTAGACAGCATAACTCATCTTTCCATACACATGGACATGATCACCTCACACACTCATATCTCCACAGTCCACACTCTTCATGAGGATCACCCATTCACTTGTGCCTTCTTACTTGGAGGAGGTTTGATCCCAAATGTTGCATTAGACCTCTATTTACAGATAGCTATGGACGCGGGTGGTATTAATTATCTAGAATGTTTAATGCAGTGGAAGATATCTAGATAGTTTAGGCTATATTTTTTAAAAGATAGTTTTAAATACTTTCTAAAATATCTATATATTGTGTAAAAATCAAGCTTTCTAGCAACATAAGTTAATGTTATGAACCTCTAAATTGTACTATTAAAGTTGGTGATGAATCTTAACACCAATTAAATCACTTCAAGGAAGGGGCACAATGACGCAGCCTTGTGCAATAGCACCCAAACAAATTAAGTTTCAAATTAGTACCTTGGTGTGGCCCCGCAACACAACCTCATTGCTCAAAGGAATCCGATGTGAATCTTCAGGCAAATCCGCATCAAATTCCTCGTCCGAATCATAGTCGGAACCATCGGATTGCTTCTGGGCTGATTGAAGTGGTGGTCGTGGTGGCCCAATCACCATATCTTTTTCCCCTTCTTCACCCTCTATCCAACTAGCTGGAGGCGGCCGTGGGGGGCCAATCATAGCCTCTTCTTTTCCTTCTCCGTCCTCATCCCTACTAACTGGCGGCGGTGGTGGCGGTGGCCCAACCATGGCTTCATCGTCATCTTCTTCCCTGTTAGGTTTAGAATTAGGGTTGGCAGTGGAGGTGGAAGCAGAGGCGGGGGAAGGGGCCGAGCGTCGGGTCGAAGAGTGAGCAAGAGAGGAGTTTGGTTGGGGTTTCGAGGTTTTTCCGAAAGAGATAGGGAAATAAGCCCTCATTGCCTCGTCCATCTCGTCTCCTCCCATTCGCGCGCGCTCACACCTCGCTCAGTCTTGTGCTGTGCTTTCTAGAACTGGAGATTGAAGAGGGAAAAGACGAACAGAGAAGCGAGCAGGAGAGTAGGAGAGGAGACGGGTCTTGTTAGGCCAAGACGAATGAGATTCGTGCTGGGCTACTAAAGCCTCAGTTGGGAAGAGGCTTCAAGCCCAAGAAAGGTTCTAAATCAGTTCGGTCGTAAACGGGCGTGGCTTTTGAAATGGTGTTGATAGACATCTCCGGATAGCAATCATTTTCATTATTTTAGTCCCACAGAGCTAATGTACAAGAAAAAACGCGCTATATAGTGGTGAACGAGAGGATAATGCTCGTGTTCGTAGAAAGGAGAGATGGTTGGCATCTCCCCTGACAGGGACGGGATTGGCCTTCGGGCCTGAACACATTTAAGGCACTCCACTTCGGTGGATCTTAAACCCAAAATTTTTTGGACCGCAATTGATTTGAGCTGTAGAAATAAAGAAGTTTAGCCCGTAAATTTCTCGTATATGTTATATGTATCCTTTTTTTTTTAGGGTGTTCAAACAACCTTTTAGGCCTGTAGAAAAGCAATCACTAAATGATGTGTCCAGTGTACTGCACTTTGGAGGCAATCTATCCGCTTCTATTTTTCAAAATTAGGAAAATGATTCTTACCGGAAAGAAAGTTTCACATTGCTTCCGGTTTTATTGAACATTTTGGTTTTATTTTATGATTTTTAATAAGAGAGCTAAGTAAGTTTTAAACAGTGTCGTCTTTGTAAAAAAAAAAGGTTTTACTGTGTGGATTTATGAGAGTTTAGATAAAAAAAAAATGTGACAAAATACCGAGGTTTTAGTTTGTTTGAAATATTACTGCATGTATCAATATATGATGTGAGAAAAAAATGGGAGGATGGGATGTGTAAATCGTTGCAACTTTAGTATGCAATTTCCACAAATCTAGGTTTTTTAGATAAGAATAATATATGAATAGAACTAGATATTCTTAATTTAATATAAAGTCAAGTGGTGAATTCAAACGGTTGAAATTGATTTAATTCGTGAATGATGTGTTTACTTGTTAAATTTATGAATTTTTAATTTAATTTAATACAAATTCAAGCGATAAGATTTAAGTTAATTATAATACATTCATTTTTTCATCTGAAAAAATAGTTAAAAAAAGTAAACAAATGTAAAATTTGATCTACAAATATTTTTTTATATAAAAATTATGTTGAACAGATTAGATTGATTATCTAAACTTTTAAAATAAAGGTAATCCATAGTACGGACCATTAAATAAATTTGTATTGTAATTCTATACATTGGTCTTTTATATTATAAAATAAATGACAGTCGTCAAGTAAACATTTTCCCAATTTTATGTAGATTAAAAAAGAAACTCTAGACACACCGTCCTTACACCGTTCGAATAAGGAATGACAAAATCAGGTATATATAGTTATGAAACTTTTCTCATATTATAAATTTTCATACTTATAGGGTTAAAAAAATAGAATGCATGAAAGTCGAAATATAAGTCAATATTTTTTTAAAAGGTTAGTGGCAAAGACCGACTAACGATTGATTTTAATAAGGAAAAAATTATTTACAAAGCTCAGGGATACCTGAATTAACCTCAATTAATCCATGAAGAAAGTAATCTAATTACAAAATACCCTATATTCTCACAATGTCTCAACTACTTATTTCCCTGGCTAAACCTGATCGTCTAAGTGCCGGTTGATCAGAGATGTATGTCGAGAGTTGTCTCATAGATGAGCACATGCACTACTTTTCTCTTCTTTGTGAAGTGCCTTCTATTCCTCTCCTGCCATAACGCCCAAAATCCCGCTGCCCATATAGTATCCCACTTCTTTGTTCTCGTTGCATTGGCCTACCACCCTCCCACCAAATTTGTGGTAAGCGTTGGTTTGAGATAGAAGGGTACTGGAGGCTATAATGGGCAAATATATCCCTCCAAAATCTCACGGAGAAAGGACAACCCTAAAACAGGTGTTGTGCCTTCTCCAATAAATTATTTGCGCTCAACTTGCAACCTGGTACCACCACATAGCCCCTTCTTGCCAAAATGTATTGAGTAAGAATTATATTTCTGATAAGCAATCAGAAAAAAAAGTCTTTACCTTCGGCGGAGCTTTGACCTCCCACAGTTTTTTCTAGTAAATATCAAAAATCTCGTGTCATGCATGATTTTGTATGCCGAAGCAATGGTAAAAAAAAACCTGTTATTGAGAACTGCCACCTGATAATGGCGGGGCTATCTACCACAGTTCCGGCTTTTGATCAGATCACTGAGTGACCGAAGGGATTTAATGGAGTGAGAGTCATCAGTAACTAGTTGATCCAGGTTTGAAGTCCCATATAGGCGCACCATTGTTTGTTACCAGTACCTGTTTCTCTCCTACTTTGCTTTCCACAACCACTTAGCCAATATAAGTCAATATTGAACTCGTTTTGATTGAATAACGAATATTTAGAAACAAATTTGCTCTAATATGAAATGTGCAACTAAGGGTGTATTAACTCAAATAATTATAATCATAATCGGTTCTGAATCTGAAAGTATCATAATGAACAGATAATACAAGGTCTGCTATGCAAAAAGTAAAAAAAAAATGCGGTTTTTCCATGATGTTCATTTGAGGGCGTGCGTATAGCTCATGCTTGATTACTAAAATTTATGTTTTACATCTCTCTCTCGTTTGGCAGCTTAAGTCATGGGTTCCGTTTCAAGTGTTTGTGCCTTTGTGGAGTAAGTTAACTCCTTTAAATTTCACGCGTAGTTTTCATAATAGGAATATCGTAACCATTCCGGATTTTGATAAATCCATAATAATGTAATATACACTAAAAGTTCAGACTGTAGTAGATGGACAGAAGGGGGCTTTGGACTAAACTAAAAATACATTAGAAAAGATGGGTAATATCAGGTAATTTGTTCAAGTAACAATCAATAATTGTTTAGGCTATTCTGACCGCATGAGCATAATAAGATGGTCCAAGGTAATTTTTCCAAAACATCATCAGTGTTTTTAAGTTGATGAGGGTTTAAATGCATCTTCCTTTTGTGCTCTTAACGTACATCCTTTCTTTATATCTTTATTTTCAAAGTTCAAATAGTCGATTTTGAATCTTCCAACGTGTTCTTCATTTTAAAATGTACTCGGAGACCAAATTTTACATTTTTTGGAAAATTTTTACTATTTTTTTAGAATTTTTGAAAATCATCACTTTGCTGAATTTTTTATTATTGTTTAGTTTAATCAAAAATTCTAAAAGAATAGTAAAATTTTTCTAAAAAATGTAAAATTTGGTCTCCAAACACATTTTAATATGAAGAACACGTTGAAAGATTCGAATTGACTATTTGAACTTTGAAAATAAAAATATAAGATGAGAGTGCACATTAGGAGCACAAAAAGAATGATGCATTTTAACCCTCCTCTTTTAAATGAAATTACTTCATTACCTTATTTTTCCATAAACCGCTTTTTTACTTCAAAACTTGTTATTTTGGTTCCTAGGAATACAAACTTCTTTAATGTGTAGGTGAAATTTGAACTCAAATCTCCACAACTATAATGTGAACTTATAATATTTCACTAGGCTACAAGCACAAATTTAATTTTTAATGAGGAAACACATAAAAACTTAAAAAAAAAAAAAAATCAATATACCTTTTGGATTGCATCGAGATCCATCATGCTTATGTTATGATACATATAAAATATTTTTGTCAGTTCAAATAAAAACACGTTCCCACATTGAGATAATTATCATAGGAATAGGATTTTAAAAAAAATGATCATGATCTCCTAAATATGCTCCATTAAAAAAAAATATAAATTACGCTACGACACACGAGTATACAGTCCTAGTACTACAAATAAAAATAAATAGTTACTCTTTATGAAATCCAGGATGGATAAACATTAAGAAGTTCCTGCAATTGGAAGGGATGCAAAGTACGTATCCTGTCAGGTGCCAAGCAAATATACCAAAACTTCTATTAGCAATAGAACCTATGTTAGTTCAAATTTAGACACAGATCAATGGGTCAGGTATCCAAGGGCAGCCATCTCAACTTGTATTACGCATTATCTACTTTTAGGTTCTGTGTTCACATAACTGCAATTTGCAGATAAAGTGGACTCAACAATTAGCTCAATATTTAACAAAATAATAAATGAAAAACAGCATGGACAAAAGTTCACAAAAAAAAAAAATCCTCTCTATAGATTGTTTAAATCTGATGTTTTGCAAGTCTCGCAAAAGAGAAATGCGAGAATCCAGACATTATACTTTGGTCCCTAACAGAAGAGTCCACCAGAATAAAATGTTAATTACATACTTTCTTTGGTAATGCCTCATGCATCTTGCAAGGTTTGTCATCTAGAGCTGAGAGTTGTTCTCTGGCGAAGGATTTGTCAGATAAGACGAATCCTTGTATGCTGCATATAAAGGAAGATCTAGTGCTTTCTCTGCTATTCTTCCATCATCATGAATTCTAGCGATTAAGCTCTCCAAAGAAGGGAAATTTGCCTGCATTATTTCAAGCAAGTAAACAGATATATGATTGGAAATCATGCTTTTGTGACATTAAATGATGCTCTGTTAAATAACCTTGTTATTGCATCCTTGGCTTCTTTAATGCAGGACGAAAAAATAGTATGTAACAAGCTGCTAGTATTCTCATTATGATTAAAATAAATTCATGCTTGTGCTTAGCATGATATTGTCGTACCATAACCTCTATTTGACTAGTAACTATTTTAGTCTTTTCTTTTTTGACAGTAACAATTGATTTTAGGAAAAAGTTCATTTCATTAATTCACCCTAAGGATTATTTGGAGTACACATCTTACATATAGGTTCCTAAGAGCATCTACATCCCTAAAACTCTTGGAATTTCTAATATGATGTGACAGTTTCTAAACCAGTTTCAGAGATGTAAATGGGTTTCTTATTTAGCAACTTTGCTTCAAAATTTCTTAATAAGAAACCGTTTATAAACTCTGACATGGCCAAATAATTGGCTGGAATTCTTTTCTCTTGTAATTTATTTGCTGATGTGGCAATTAAGAAACTCTAATTTTGAGTTTCAGGGATGTGAGGGTTTAGAAATTTTCAGAGATAAAATTTCTAAAAATTAGTTAACAGTTATTTAGAAACTCCAAGAATTTCAGGGATGTAGATGCTGTAATCTATTTCATTATTTCCCTTTTACATAACCCATTTTAAACTCAACTCTCAACAGTAACTAATACAAAGGATAGTGTCTCCTTATACCTCAGGTCTTATATATCCAACAATAGCAAGGCGTAACTCCTCTCCATAGAAGTCCTCGTCAAATTCATGCAACAACCATGGTTCCTGCAAAATACTACATTTAAGCATTCTGATACCTAAGTACATAGAGATAATACGAAAAATATTAACTCACAATAGTTTTTTCAGTATTGTCAAAATACGGATTCCATCCTATGCTCATGACCATCTTGTATATACCCCTTTTAGATAAAGCTGCCCAGCCAAAGTACACTCCTGAAGTATGCTCTGATAGTATATCAGAGAAGCTCTCAGCAGATAAATTGGCTTTCAAAATTGCAAGAAAAAAATTAATTAGCAAAATTGCACATCTTTATGTCAACTATATAAGAAAAAGACAGCACTGAAAATTTACTGCTTTTCTGATATACCAGTTGGTATTCCCAAAACTTTCGAGCCACGACCGAAACCCTTGATTACAGGTCCACCAATATACCACGGCTCAATTGGTAAAGTACCTTCTATCCCTGCAGAAAAGCGTAATATTAGAAATAAACTAATAAAACTGATTCACTGTTATCTGTATTAGTAACATAAAGTACATATATCAATATTGCTCGTTACTTAGCAGTCACGCTTACTGTCTTCAAATGGAGGAAGGCCCCACTTTTCAGGTTCAAGATCGAGCAGAGAGTTGAGTACTTCAGAGGCTGTATTAAACTTGTCTGCTTGTTTTGGAATAGATGGCACGGCGATTACTTCCATTCCTGCTGCCTTGCCAGCAGTAACGCCAGTTCTAACATGACCATCAACAAGAATATTCAAATTTACGTGTACACTAACTGCCTCGCTTAGCACCAATCTTTTTCTCAATTAATAGTGCTGAGGAGGGTTTAAATGCCTCCATTTTTGTGCCTGCATCATGCCTCCACTTTTTAATTTTTTAATAATTAAAATTCTAAAATTTAGATGTCATCTATATGTTTTCTCTACATATACATAAAAAAATTATGACTTTTGGGCTTTGCTTTTATATGATCAATAAGTTGAAAAATCAACATCCAGCAAATATCCACATCAGAGTATTTTTGCAAGCTCTTGATAACAATCAAAATAAAGTTGAAAATGTAATAATATCTTATATGTGCATAGAGAAAGTGATATTGATCATATCTGATGATTTAATTTTGAAGCTATTAAAGTTATTAAAGCTTTGAAAATAGAGACATAATGGAGGCACAAAAAATGGAGGTATTTGAACCCTCATTTTCTTTTAGTTATTTTGTATCAGCTTATGCGGCCCTTATGGTTGCAGATGTGCTTATTTGGACCATCGTAGTAAAAAAGTAAATTAAGATAAAAGTAGAAACTAGCGAATTAAAGAGAAAACCTACATTGAATCCTCAATAACTAAGCAGCTTGATGGCTCAGTATTCATCCTTCTTGCAGCTTCCAAGAAACTTAACAATCAGATATCAGCACAACAAGTAAATAGTAAGCTTCTCCTTGACTACTAAAATCAATATAAACTGTACCAGCAAATAGGGTATGTGGTTTGTGTCTTCAAAGGCTGGGTTGAGGATACAAAAATGGGTGAGACAGAGATAAGAATTATTAGCTTCTAACTCCTGTACCAGTTTCTGGTACGGTAGAAGTAGATAGCTGATAATTCTATCAATGATGTAAGTGTGTGTGTGTGTGTGTGTGTGTGTGCTGATAGCATACAGAATTACAGATAGATTAATCTTTAAGACATTGTAATTATACTGGTAACTAGTTAATGAATGGGCATATCCGCATATATGCCTTAAAAAGTAAAACAATATAATACAGAAGACAAAAATGGAGTTGTTGTTCTCACATATCAGGTGAAGGCTTTCCCTTTTCTACTTCATCACCTCCAACAATGACAGAAAAAGATTCTTTCCAACCTACAACACAAAGATAAATTTAGTAAACATTAGCAAAACCTAAAATATTTCAGTCATGAAATGAAAGAAAACTTCTTTGTAGGTCACTAAAGTGCCATGGTATCCATCACCCAACTTATATATGACTCTAGAAAATAGTGAATTTGCACATTTTCCAGAATCGATGCCATGCATTTAAAATTATTTTTTGGATGCTATTTATGAAAAAATCAGTATATGGGTAGCAAAGGTATAATGAAAGGTCAATGGTCCAAAGTTCAGTTACAAGCTTATCGATAGGAAAATTATTACCATCATGGCATGAAATCTTGGTTTCTATGTTTGATTTTGGAGAGTTTGAAGCCAAAGCCATGGGAACACCATTACTTCTTAAATGCTTGATCAATCTGTTAGCACCAGGTAAAGGTCTAATGTTGCACCACCTACAGCCAACAAAAGCAAAGTAAATCTGTAAAAAATTTAGCCAATAAATTATCTTTAACTCTTTATAGCTACATAACGCCGCGCACCAAAATAATAAGGGTCTTTTTCCTAAAAAATAAAAGGGCCTTTTTTTCAAATTACACATGTTTTGTAGCAACAGGAAAAGGAACAAGTTTCAGTAATCTGTACATAACATATTGCCATTAAGTCAGCAAAAGGAATAATTTTTCAACTTCCGTAATTTAATTCAAGAAATTTGTTCATAACTGGTTCTTTCTTATTTGTTTTTGTTGATTTTGCCCACAACTGATTCTTCAAAACAAAGAAAACAAAAAAAAAAATTGAAATTCACATTTGCTTCCCAGTTATTTGTATAAAATTCCTAACAAATGAGGTTCATTAACGAGTATGGGAAAGATTGTCAATTGGTGGTTTCTATATCTAGATAATAATCATTTTCTATTCAAGCAGATTCATGTCATTTGTAAAAGGGCCCAGTAGTAATCATGAAAATCTAAAAAAGAGGGCACGCAATTGAATTACTGGTCAGCAAATAATGGAGTGGTCATTGAAAGAAATTCCTCTGCCGAGTATGGAATATGATAGTCTTCTACCACAGCAGCTGCAGCTTCAAGAGGGGTTCTACCAACAATTTTATGTGCACTTTTGCTGTCCCATTTCTTCCCAAGCTTCTCAAGAAGCGATTTCAAAATTCGAATTGCAATGGAATCTGCATTCAAATAAGTACATGCCATAACTTTTGATATTAATTTGGAAAATTATTTTTGCTGCTAGGGTAAACATAGCCAACTAAGGGTTTGCCTCTTTTTTTTCCTAATTAATATATATGTCTGCAGTTCTGTGACCCTGCTTTACTTCTTTTGATCTGTATAAATTTCAAGCAGCTTGACTGAGGTGATTAATACAAATCAACAATGACATGTGATTGAGGTGATTAATGTAATTCACTTTCTTTATCTGCATCCGTTATAAATCTGTACCAAAGTTTCATTTTAATTTCCTGTTTCTTGTGCTCTGAGATGAGTGTGCGATACTACCTGTGTTCAAGAGAGTACCATCCAAATCAACAATGACATGTGAGACCAGCTTGCTGACTGACTTAGATGCTGCCATTTCCAGAATTTGGAGTTTAATGCAAGTTCCAAAGCTATGAATTTTATCAAATACCTGACCTGACCTGACAAGACAAATGTATCTCAATGACAAAAAAGACTTAACTCCTTGCAACAACCTAAATGCTAATTGCTCCAATTATTAAAGATGCACCATTAACCCTATGAAGCACAACAGTGACAATTACCTTACTTGAGATTACTGAGCTGAGCTGATCCAACCAAAATCGTGTCTCTACTGAACAGGATTAGCTGAAACTGGAAACATAGCAAAATAAATAAAATTTCATACATATACTTTTTAAGGTAATAAAACTAGCTAAAGACCAAATCATTAAATAAATGGGTACAATCATACAACTAGTATTGGAGGGGTAATTGACAAAGATTTAGAGAAATTAAGTCCAGATAAAGGGCGCAAAATGGATTATTGTGTAATTGTTTACATGTCAACTTGCCTTTATTTACTATGTGTGTGTCCAAAAAATAATATGCATAATGTACACAAGCCAATTTTAGAACAATATTATGACATATCCCTTGCTGGAATCATGGATGAAAAGCAAAAAAAAAATTGTGGTCATTTCATTTCAAGATTTAGTGATATGCTGCCAGTCATAACAGAATTAGGAAAAAATATCGGCTTAAAACAATAAACCAAAATCCACTCTATAGTCTATTCTCTGATTCCCCTCTATATAATAAGCCATGCAAAGCATCTCTTTTCTTAATTTCAACATTAATTCGGTACAAAGTGAGTAACAGATGCAACTGGTACAAAAAAATTTAAAGGAAAAGCAACTCAGACAACAACAATATTACATTTCTAAATCTCTTGGAACTCCTTGAGATTCAAAAGCACATCAGAAGTAGATTTCAAGGCAAAAGAAAATTTCAAAATGCAACAAATCCTATGACTAGAAATCTACAAGTAACAATTAACGTATTTATTATCAATCCATTTACAACTGGTAACAATTAACGTATTTATTCCCAGGTGTCTTTCATTAGCACCAATAATAGCAATCTCAGTGAAGCATCATGACAGCACAAAAACAAAAACAAAAAACATGAATTATTTTATCCCTATAAATCTAGCAAAACTCAGTACATGACAAAGATGTCTCTCAATTATTTCCATAATGAGCCTGAATCAAGCTCCAGCATAAATTAACAAGCCATCAATTTACCATTTAATCTGTTTAATCTTAAACAAGTAACGAAATAAACAAATTGACTTCCAAAAATTCTAATTCAGAGCTTCAAAACAGAGAAAATATCAGAAACTAAACCTAAATGCAATTGAAATTTTTATGAGAGAATTTATCAATATTATTTGATTAATTTCAAAAAATAAGTGTCACCTAAATTAGTTACCTCTTATTGGGAGTATCGCAGGATGCAAAATTTGAATAGTCTGCTAAATAGAATATTCACCTTAATAGGTGCCCCCTTTGAATGTTCAATTTAAGCAACTGATCGAACCAGTGGAGAAGAACCTAGTTTCGAGACAGACTGGGAGAACACGAGATGGGTCACGGGAGAATTCGTATCCTCTGAGATGTCCCAAACTTTGAGTGTTTTCTTGGAAAACCTCCACCGTTCAAATACTTTCTGCACGAATCTCGACGCACAAATAATACTGGCCCCTGCGTTATCCCCGAATAATCACCGTACAGGTGGATCACGCAAAAATTGAGATATCTCAGAGGATACGCACTCCGGGAGAATTCGAGAGATGAACAAGATGTGCTCCTATGAGCAAGCTGATCAGTATCAGCCAACCATCAGGCTTACAGGTCCGTGCAATCGAACCTGTCACTAATGGGCCAAGATAGATGGGCCGGCCCGTAATGTCTGTCAGGTGCTAAAAATGGATCGAACCAATTGCAAACAGAGAAAAACCTTCTTTAAATTTGAAAGAATCGTTGCTTTATCTATTAACATATTCTAAATTATTTATTTTCATCAAAATTCTTAAATCTTTTAGTTTTTTCTACTTCAAATAGAATAATTGTTGCCGAGAAAAAAGATTCTAAATATCTAGTTTTTTTCATCAAGAATTAAATATTACTTATTTTCTAAAAAAACAAATAACATTTTTCATTTCTTTCTTTCTTTAACCTAATTTTAAACTTGTATTTTAGATTATTATTAGTTTTTTTATATTAAGATAAAAGCACTAATTTATCTTTCTCTTCAAACAAACACATTATTATTATTATTTTTTAAATCTTCGCAAAGGCTGCAAAGTCGTGAGAGAGAATCAAACTCTCAGTCTTTGAGTACTGTATTACCTCTTCTTTCTCAAACAAATACATTCTTACTGTCAACTACGATCTATATCTTTTAACGTTGCAAACAGTCAAATATTGAATGCTATTATGTAAGTTTAGCTATTTCATTTGTATTGATGAAAAAATTGAGTAACCAGTTCAAAAGTTTTAAAACTGGTATATTTAATCAATCAGATAGAAGTTTGGACTAAACAAAGAGATGAAATATTTGTTTTTAGAGCAAATTTAGGATGCAATGTGCTCATCAAAAAGAATTAGTGAGCACAACTTCAAAAATTTATCGGAGATTGAATTTAAACAATGAATTCAAAACGTTGAAATCTATTTACTTCATGAGTGATGTATTTACATGTAAAATTTTGAAAGTTTCGAATTCATATAGTACAAAGTCAAGCAGTAAAAACATAATAAAAATTTAATATATATAAAACAACTTATAAAATATTCTTTTTTACTGTTTGACTTTGTACTAAGTAAATTTGAAACTTTCAAAAAGTTTCATGTACATGCATCACTCATTAAACAGATGAATTTCCATCCGATAGACTTTTAGAGTTGTACTCACCAATTCCGATAAGCACATCACACTCTACCTTTGTTCTTGTTTTAAAAAGAGGAAACAAATAATTTTTATATTTTGATGAAAAAAATTAGATAGTTAAAAGTTTTTTTTTTTATTGCTGTACGTAGTGAAACATGTATTTTTTTTTTATAATTTTGTACGAATATTGACGTGTTTCTTTTTCAGATTGGATAGATATTCGGCATAGGTATCTCTGAAGACCATTTTGCGACGAATGTAAAACAGTGCGTTCATGGGTTAAAATAATCTGCTGTGCATAAACACAAAACTAGTTTCCATAGCAAATCAAAGGGGGCAGCTTTGGCCTTTGGGCACACAATTATGTGGTGGTGCCTGGAGTAAAAAGTATTCTCGTTTTAAAACTTTCCCAATTTATATTATAATGTTGAAATTTTCATTGTTCTTCTTTGACAGAAAAAAGACCAACTGAATGCCATTTTTTTTAAGTGGACACTTCCAAAGTATATTATTAATTTGAGACTTAAAAAATTAACGGAAGCAACAGAAGCGCTTCATTAGACCTCATTCAGCGCCAGCATCTGATACAAATCTTTATGCAAATTATACGCTTCATATATCAAAGCACATTAAGCAGTGTGCTTGACCAAGTACCATAGCCTCACTCATTCTTTTTTATATTTAGGATCAATTTAATTTTATTTCTTAAAACTCTGTTCAGTTATCAAGTACTAATTAAGTTAATATTGGATATATTTAGCAACCGTTATAATTATCCTAGCTCTGTTTTTTTTGTGCTAGACCTAGGGGTGTAAACGGATCGGATTTAGAGCGGATAATGTTAATATTATATATGTATCCGTCTTTTAATGCACAGATAAGGATACATGTACTAAATGGATATCAAAATTTAAAATCAAATCCGTCTTAAATGGATACGGATACGGAGCGAATAATCTACGAATACATATTTGAATATGAATACGAAACAAATAATTGTCGGATAATTGAATTATACAAGTAGAACTAGGCTGTTCTTAAGTTCACCAAGCTTCTTGGTGAACTCAAGTTTAAAACTCATCAAATCGGTTTTAAATAACTAATCCGAATTGTTGAAACCTACCTACCTTATGAGTGATACCTCTACATGTGAAAATTTTAAACATTTGAATTAATTTAGTATAAAGTCAAGCGGTTAAAAAACGTTCAAAAAATGAATGCATTAAAATTAATTTATTAACCTTCTAATTTTGACCGATTGACTTTACACTAAATTAATTCAAATGTTTAAAATTTTCACATGTAGACACATCACTCGTAAGGTAGGCGGGTTTCAACAGTTCAGATTTGTCATTTAAAATCGATTTGATGAGTTTTAGACTTGAGTTCACCAAAGAGCTTGGTGAACTTAAGAACACCCTAGTTCTACTCGAATTATACATTTTAAGATACAAAAGAGTGTCTTGTTGTCGTCTTGCAATGACTAAAACCAATTTAATAGAGACTAAAAATATATTACATTCACGGACTACAGTTTTGAATGGAAAAGAATGGAGAGTGAAAAAATGAAGGTAAAAAAGAAAAAAAATAGCGTTATTGTAGCACCATCACTAACGAAAAAGAGATTAAATTAGAAACCATATCGTATTACCATTTATTCCACAACCAAGACTGAAATGAAAATAGAATAATTATATAACAATATCTATCCGAAACAGTAAAGTTTGAGTCGTTTGAGAGCAATTTCAAATCTGAATAATTGTGGATACGGATATTCACCTTCATGAAATTATTTGTATCCATATCCGCTATTATTTCACTATATGCAAAAAATATCCGTATTCGTTTAATTTGAATAATCTCCAAATATGGAACAGATACGGAGCAGATTATCGGTATCAGTTTACACCCTGTAACATTTTAAAATATTATAATAACATACGATTATGAATATTTTTTTGTTTTTGAGGAATTACGATTATAATTCTTATTACATATTCTGCAATGAGGATATTTTTGAATGAGATGGGCTATTGTATTTTGCAAATTAAATCTTTTGTTTTAATTTGCGTCCATAATTTTGCAATTTTAAAATTCAAACAGTCAGTATGAACCGTTCAATATGATCTCTATATAAAAATATGTTTGGAAATCAAATTTTACATGTTTTACAAAAAATTTCAATTTTTTTCAAATAGGTTGTTTTTTATGGCCCAAAATTTTGTGAAAACAATAATTTTAACTATCTCAAAAAATATTAACTTAAAAAATAATTGATCTTGAGACATATTTTTACAGAGATCACGTTTAATAATTCAAATCAAAATGGTAACTTTAATTTCCAATGCACCACGCAGCACATCTCTTTTTTAACGTATCATTTAATCATTGTGATTTGTGAGTAGCACGAGTCCATACAAGAGATATTTCATGGTGATTCTAGACTGGTGCATTTCCAAAATACTTGCCTTGAACTACTTTATTTTTCAAAATAATTAATATTTCAAATGCTAGTTTTCTTCTTGAAATAATACGTTGAAATCATAGAAGAATAGAAATGAAACATGTTATTCTCATTTTTATATTTGTAATCATATAATATGACAAAAGTAAGGTACTATGCGCAGTGTCCCAGCTCCACTATGCAACTTCTAATTTAACGAATTGAAATAGTTTATTATTCAAAATGCTCCTTTCTTTCTTGCGAGCGTAATGAATGTGTGTTAATGTTGTTGCACAATCTTGTTGATTGTTGATTATACCTCGAGACAACTCCTCTGATTTTGAAACAAGAATTAAAACATGTGGTGTTCTCCCCCCCAATAAAAGAGTCCCGATGCACTTTAGCTATTTTTAAATTATATTCTCGAGAATTAAATTTAAAATTCAAACACCAAAATTTCAAATTTCTATTGCAAAAAAAAAGGAAAAAGAAAAGAAAAAGGAGAACGGGTTTCCTTATCACAAAAGAATGATCCATAAACGAAAGTTCTTGATACAATTGATAGAAAACCAGATGAGGTAACCCACTTGGTTATGTACATTCCAAAATCAAATGAATGGAAGTTAAAAGAATATAGTAGTAATTTTCATACGACCTACCCGTCGCACTTTACCCTTTTCTATACCATACCTGCTGAGGTTATATTTTCCACCCTCAAGGGGTTTCTTATTTCCTCAGTCCCCAAAACTATACCAATTCAAGAAGGCAAAATCAAAAGAATTAGAACAAAAAAGAACATTTAAAAGGTTACTACCAGGATGCGCTCTAGAATTTGCTTTCAAGTGAAATATATCCACAATTTCACAAGAGCCGAGAATGGCCACCAAAAGACTTTGATAGCCTGACCCGAGTTGCCTGAGGTCTTGTGGGCCCATGGCCAGCAGAGTAAAAGGTCTGGGAACGTTGCAGCATGTCAACCATGGAAGGAGTCTGGTACGAAAGAACCGCACTATAACTCGAAGTGGAGTCCCCACGTGCAGTGGCACGCTGAGAAAAGTGGGAACTCAGTCCAGAGAGCATGTATGCCCTTCCAGAGACTTCATACCTCTGCCGACTTGCCATCCTTTCCTGCATCTCTCTCAGCTCGGCATCTAGAGCAATGCAGAGCGGATCACGTGCTGCTAGTGACTTGGCCATCAGCTTGCAGCGCTCCTCCAACACTGACACCGCCTCAGCAAGTGAACCCCGCTCGGCTGCCGTTCTAGCAACTGACATAGCCTCAGCAGCCTGCACACGGTTTCTCTCACGGTCAACCTCAATCGACATAAGCGGTGCTATATCACTGTTTTCTGGTCTTTTGATGATCACATCCTCCCCTTCCAACTTTCGGACATCCTTCAAGAGAGGATCATTGTATCTGTAACTCACTTCTATTAATGGCGTTTCGAGCTCGCTGCAGACTGATGGGACCTTCAGAGACAACAAGAAATCTCTCTCTTCCTCAGCATACAAGTCACCTACCTCAACCAACCCACTCCGGCCATTATTTTGCAGCTCACTAGAGTAGCTCCCTGAGTGGATGGAAGTGAGAACCACACCAGGGTGCAAGCATTCCACACGCAGGCTCATGTTCTGAGCAACAACACTGAGAAGGCCACCTATGCACTGAGCAAATGCATCCTGGATCACTTCCTCAGTTTCAATGAATGAGAAGGTCCCACGAGAGTTCTGAGCAATGGAGTGCATTGCAGCCGAGTCATGGTCAGTACCAAACCCGAAGGTGTGGATAGGTGTAAGGATTCTTCCGCTGACTGCAGCCTGGAGGATATGAGAAGGGACAAGTGACTTGTAACTGGCACGCATCCTGTTGGGGTCAACAGTGTGTGTGTCATGACCATCAGAAAGTAGGATGATGCTGCAGATGGCATTCTTCTGCTTACGCTCTTCAATAACTTTGGCAGCCTTTCGCAAGCCATCGGCTATGTTGGTGCCACCACTGGCATTAAGCGAGTTCACTGCTTGTAGGGCCTGTTGCCGTCCAGGACCCGACATTCGGATGAGGGGAAACAGCCGGCGCACAGATGATGAGAATACCACCACAGAGAGGCGGTCAGAGGAACCAAGATTATGGATCACAAAACTCATTGCTTGCTTCATTAGGGCAAGCTTGGTTCCTAACATGCTGCCGCTTATATCAAGCACAGTAACAAGGTCAACAGGGGCACGAGTAGCTTCTTTAGGGGGACTATGTGGGGCCTTCAGATGGATCACGATGCCAAAGTCATCTTTTGATGACGATTGTGGGACAGCTGAATACTCAGGATATGTCTTGATCTCAACTGTTTGTGAAGCTCCACTTCTGACATCCTTCTGGGATTCAGATGGGGACAGTACGACCTCATCGTCATCAAAAATGGCTGGTTCTGTCACAGAATTGAGGTGTCTATGGGGAGCCTCAAAACGGACAAATCGAGAGGAATTTAAAGAGCCAGTTTCATGTGGTGTGGTGATAGGATTCACCCGAGCTCTCCCATGATTATGTTCTATAGGAACCGGCAAGCCAGCTGGAATTTCCTTCCATTTGGCACGGCAGACGGGGCAGACATAGTTCCCATGATTAACATTTGAGGAGATACATTGGAAATGGAAAGTGTGGGAACATTCTGCTGTGAATATAGCATGACCATGGCCTGACTTCAGCACACCCAGGCATATGGCACAAACCTTCTGTAAAATAAAAGAAAAAACAGAAGATGAATCCTATTAACTTCTCTATTTTCTCATTATCAAGCTGGAAAAGACATGAACGTGGTTACAAAATCTTTTGTCAACAAGATAAGTTATGCAGAAGTCTCGAAACTTAAATATATCTTGCATTGTTACAGTAATGATGATATAAAAAGTAGATATTCCAAGGAGCAAGAGCATATATGTGAATAAAAAAAGGAAAAGAAAGACTGTCTACAAATCAATAATTATGGTCAGAATTCCCAGAAAGAACATCACCGCCACCACCAACCAAAATTAGTCCTATACAAAATCAAAGCATTGCAATATACATTACTATAGTCACAATAGAATGTTCAAAGTTTGACTGGTTATCAAAAATTTATTCTTTAAGATATATTTCTACTTGCAGAAACAAGTTGAAACAAAAGAAAGTTGGTTTGGCGCCAGCATTGATAGACGATGAGAAAAATAACCAATAATTCAAAATTGCCTATGGTGGTTTAATGTCACATCAACCAGCTGTATGATGTAATTGCTGATGCAATCTCCTGTTATATCTATTCAATTACATTTAAATTGGTAGTGGAGTTTTCAAAGTGATTGATTGAATGGTGCACTTAATTCAGAAGATATGTTTGACTGGTTAGCAGTTAGATATGAAAGCGATACAATGCAGCAGTTACAAGTGTTATGTTCAATTCATGCTTATCCTCGACTATTCAGCATCACAAAACAAAACAAAAATCATTGGGCTAAAGACTTTGGCCTCTTTCCAAGTCTCCATTTAATACTCCAACAGAGCTATCATGGTGCAGTTGGTGGCCAGAGAGCAGATTTTGCTGCCTACCAAGCAATACCAGGTCTCAATACAAACAGCAACCCAATGATTTTCATCCTTATCAATTAACAAAAAAATTGTCAATTCCTTCTAGAAAATGATATAAATTGCTCTGAGAACAGGCAGCAACCCAATCTTTTCACCCTGTTTTTAATTAACAAAATTTTGTCAGATCCTCTGTGGAAATAAAACAAGTTGCTCTGTAAAAACAGGCTGGAACCCACATTTTTTTTCATTCATTTTGTAGTAACAAAAATTTGCTGGCAAGGTTAAGAAAAATAATACAAGTTGTCAGTCACAAAAAGAAAGGAAAAAAAAAAAAACACATGCATGAACTTCAAAGTAACATAAAATATCGCTAAAAAGCCAGCATAGTGGAAATTTCAAATTAATTGATAATTCAGACGGGATGTTAACCCCATCTTGTTTGCAGAAAGTGAAGGTGATAAGAAAATGGTTTTTCAAAAAAATTGCAATTTTCTCTCGTAGAAAGGTCAAAAGCTTGTAAAATATTTTTTCAAGACATGTAGTGTACCAGAATAAAATCCTTACGACCTAATATTGAGCATCACAGATGATTTTCAAATTTCAAATATCAAGAAAAAATGTTTACAAACCAAATGAACATCGCATACATTTGAGTCAGTGAAATCGTTCCAATTCTACAAAGAATTCTATAGAAAGAAAAAAAAAAGAGAAAAACTTTACTTTTGTGCAATCTTATCTATTACAGCAAGTAAAATATTCTAAGAAACCAATACATTATCAAATATTCACAATTAATGCAACAAAATAACACCACATAAGATTTTCCACCAATCTAGGTCCATAGTGGAGAAGAAATGAAGAAAGAAAGAAAGAGCGCAAGTATCACCTTAGAGGATCTACTTCCGGATGCCACGGAAGAAGAACTCAGCGCCGACGACAACGAGGCATCAGAGGTTGTCCCTGCCACGTCATCACGGGTCCTTGGCAGCGAAATGCACAGCCTTTGAGACAGAGCCCTTTTCGCTCGACTCCATGCGTTCTCCATTCTTTCTCTCCTGCTTCCTACTTTCTATCCCTTTCGCAAAATTTGGAGTTGAAAATTGGGAGGTTAGAAGTGAAGGACTTAACAGACTATCTGACTATGTAAGGAATGTAAAGGTGTGGTTGCTAGGGTTTGGGGGAAAAAAAAAAGATGCAAAGAAAAAAATCAGATGAGAAGGAGCGAATTAACACACGAGTCGGAATGGGGAGCCGCTGTTTGAGAATCGGTTCAATTTTTAGTTTTTGCTTGTCATTTGACCATTCTTTTTTAAAATAAATAAAATAGTATTTCATTTGTTCACAAAAAGTCAACTTTTTTATGCCAAAGGAAGGAGGGAAGGGAACGTAATCTTAACCTGACCAGTGATGACGTTGCATAGATAAACTTAAAATGGATTTCGTATTATATCAAATTAATCTTATCTATTTGTATCATATTTTTTTCTGTTAATTAACTTTATTTATTAACAAGGAAACTAAATAATTATTGAAAAAGTTATGTTTATATAATTCAATTAAAAAATTATCGTGAGCAAATAAATATGTTATAAATATAAAAAAATACATTATTAATCTTATTATTTTAAAAATATAAATTATTAAATGGGGTATAAATCAATTTGTCATAAGTTACTAATTAAAAATTATACAAAATTGGATAAATTGATTTTGTCATGAATTGTTTATAAAAGAAACATAAAATATTGTATGAATAATTATAAAATTATGCGTACGAATAAAAATATATCATACATAATTTTATATTTACCAATTGGCTTGTGAGATAATATATACATAATAGCTTTTATCCGATAATAATTTCACAATTTTATTTCTTGCGTGTATCCTTATCATATATTTTAATAAAAAAATATATATTTTTTTAACTATATCCGCCTCATCGAATACTACACAAAAATAATGAATGAATACAAAAATTTTGTTGAAACCCCTAACCAACGGATATTTATATCAAAAAAACGCACTCCTTCCCGTGAGAGGATGTAAAAAGGCCTTTAAAATAGCAAATAGTGTTTGGTCATAAGTTTGAATCTAAAAATACAAAATTTACAGAATTCAAATCATGAAAAGAACAATATAAAAATAGCAAAATATAGCTAGGTTTATTTGAATTTTTAAAATTCAAATCTAAGGAGTTTCTAGATGCGTCATGCCCTTATAGTTGTTGCAATACACTACAAATTATCACCACTACTTATAGTAGCTTAGTAAGACAACCCACTCTCTTATAAAAGTAGTGGGTTTGATCCCTGCTAGAAGTGGAAAAAATTGTGTGTGTGTGAGAGAATCTACAGATAATTCTAAAAAATAAATAAATAAATATGCTACAAGCCTACAACCAATCACATAATTAGATAATTTATTTTTCAATTCTCCCCTTTGAGTTTAGATGGTTAGTGCCACACATACAATACTTTTAAGATGATTAGTACCTTTCCTCACTATTTAAATTACTATTATTTTTCAATTTTCCCGTTTGAGTTTAGATGGTCTCGTTGTGGTATTATTCAATCTGAATCATTCGATTCACTTTCTAAATCCCATCACTGATTTAAGCGGGGCTACGGTACTATACATAGCATACATCGGTTTATACTATATATCGGTATTCTATTTTTAAAATTTAAATAGTTAAATTTAACTGTTTAAGTGGTTTTTATTTAAATATATACTTGAAGACCAAAATTATATTATTTTTACTATCGTTTAGATGACTATAAAATCACCGTATATGAATATTTTGGACCATTCAAAAATAATGATTTTCTATCTATCTATAATATAGTAGAAATATTCTAAAAATTAAAAATTTGGTCTTTGAATATCTTTTCACTTGAATATAATATTGAGCGATTTGGATCAACTATATGAACTTTGAAAATAAAGATACGAATCCATAGACCAATGTGCGCTATGTTACTGCATCCTCGCTTAATTGATTTGATAGAGGCTACGGTACTACATCAGTGTCTATACTATGGATCAGTATTTTTTTTTTTTATAATCAAAACAATCAATTTGAACTGCTCAACGTGATTTTCATATAAAAATGTACTTGGAGGCCAAATTTATATATATATATATATATATAGAAAGAGAGAGGAGGGGGGGGGGGGGTGGCTACTCTACTTACATAAGCATATGAAGATATATGCTTATAAGTTATTTTTTCGTTTTCAAAATCCAAAAAGTCTATCTGAATCGTTAGATGTGATCTCTATGTTGAAATGTGCTCAAAACTAAATTTTATATTTTCCTGAATTTTTTTAATATTAATTAAGCCAATTTGAAAATCGCTGATTCAACAGTGACTTCTGATTTTACTGTTTTGTTAAGCCACCGTTGTAATTTTCAAAGTGACTTAATAAATAGTAAAAAAATTCAGAAAAATATAAAATTTGGTCTCCAAACACATTTCAATATAAATATCACATGTAACGGTTCATATCGACTTTTTAGTTTTGAAAATAAAAAAATAACTTATAAACATATACTCTCATATGTTTATTTGTTACAGTATAGTAAGAGCAAAATAAAATAGTTCCTATTAACACTTTAATATTTGACTATAAAAATTAGAGCCACTCGATTTCACCTTATCAATTGATTGCGACATTGAATGTGTATAGTTAAAAGGATCAAACTTTACCTTGCAATATGCTTAAAATTAAGCACATGTTGTCATGTTGAGGAGAGAAGGTCAACCTTCTAGATAGATTGCACATGTTTTATGCGGTGATGTCAAATAATTATCGCTGAAATAGATTGCACATGTTTTATGTAGTCATATCAAACAACTATTGCTGGAATCTATTTAGGTTTTCATTCTATCTTATCATCAAATTTATATTTCAATTAGTATTGCATGAGAATATAGAGAAAAGTGTGGTGCGCTGACACCGACGAGCAAAACAATAGTTCTTATGGGATCCGGATCTGCTGAAAAAGGAAATTTCAGGATCCCTGCAATGGGGTAAGAATCTACTGTGATCTTACAATTGTAGGGTTCTGCGATTTCAATTTATTACAGTGTGAAAATCTTAAAAAGATATAATTTTTATACACGAATCTCAAAAAATATCAATGACTGAGATTATAATTACAGAAATCCTGCAATCCTGTAGGATCGAAGCAGATTTATTTCCTCCTACAATGTCCCTCTCTCTATCTCTTTCATTTCTCTTCTTTCTCTCTCATTAAAGAGTTAATGAGAGAGAAAGAAGAGAAGAGAGAGATAAGAAAAGAGAGGGATTGCGCTCAATTATTTAATATTTACAAAATATATTTTATTCATATTTTGTGTAAGATATTTTTTCTCGGTCAAAATTATTCGAATTAAGAAAAATACATCATATTAAACTCCTAAAATCATTTGAATATTGTTATTTTTTTCTCTAACATCAACAAAATTAATTGATACATTGATTTTAAATTAAACGGCCTAGATAAACAAAACAGGTTATTAAATTTGATTTTGATAATAAATACTTCCATGATATAAAAGAGGAACCGGGATAATTTTTTTTCCTGGCTATTGACAACCTCAAGGCCTTAGATATTTTTTTTTTTGGCATTACCTTTAATTTTAGAGAAATAGGGTTTTATTATTAAATATAAATAAAAAATCGAATGGTCGAAAAGTTACAAGACAAATCCACGCCTAATAATATCTGTATGACATCAGTTTATTGATTTTGTCTGTTTTTTTTGTTTACAGATATTTATAGGATAAAATTAGAAAAAAGTTGAGCGTATTTTTTTTTAGAAAATGCAGCAGTTGGATACGGACTTGATCTAGGGTTGAAAACAGATCAGATACGGAGCAGATAGTGGTAAAATCCGTAAAACTATATCTATATCTCTTTTTTTTTTTTTTTTCTGAATACAAATATGAGTGGATATAAGACGGAGACAGATACGAATACGAATACAGATTAAATCAGATATTTATTAAAATAATATAAAATAATATTAAAATTTGTAATATTTATCTAATTATAACGGTGAATAACATAATTTTTTCATAATATATATTAAAATATATGATATATATCTACTATTCGGATGCATATAATTAAAACATAAAATCATATTAGTATTTTTATCTTACACGGATATTCAGATATTAAATATTCACATCTAACTTTTCGAATACAAATAGAATACTAATCGAATATATATATATATATATATATATATGTTTTTTTTTTTTTTTTTTTTGAGGAAATATTATTCATACCTTTTCACCTCTAACTTGACCACATCGCCTTTTACTTTTCTCTTTCTCATTGGCATGTTTTGACCACATCATATGCACACTTTTAGCGTTGATTTTTTTACAAAGGATTTTAGATTAAATAAAAAGGAAACACTGAAGATGCGTTTGAATTTGACAACAAAGTCAATAAAACTAGGGATTAATTTCAGAATAATTATTAATTTAATATTTAATTAAAATAGCGAAATAATAAAGTTAATAGATGTTCTGAACATTGACTGGAAATAAAATTTAAATTAGTTCGCTAACTATAATTAATATTATTTTTCTACTATTCAAACATACTAAAATTCCAACTCTTGACGATATTTTTTGTTAATAAAAAGAAAAGAAAATTTATCCTTTTTGGTAGTTGATGTTGAGAGACTGTGAATCAAATCTGCTGAAATCCTAAAAAAATTTCAGGAGCTTGAAATATTAAATTCAGCCGTCTAGATTTTGTATACACGAATCTCAAAGCAGAAATTTTTTATGCACAAATCTCAAAATATATATTGAAACATGTAGACCGTTGAAATGAGAAATTCAGGTTCCTGAAATCCTAGAGGATTTCAACAGATTTGTTTCCGAGAGACTGAGCTGCGACAGTTGGATCTAGTTGGCAGCACTGGTAACTTTTTTTATTGATGCCCGTACAAGTTCTAGAGTAAGGCTTGGGTGTTATGGATAACATAAGATTATCTGTGCTACGGCCTCAAAAACTTAATCGTATAAACTTCAAACTTCGATTTAAGTAGCTGAATAAATTAGTTATATAATAAACTTATAGAATACTAATTTTTACTATTTTTTATGATTTACGAAAGATAGCAAACAATAGTCTAAAATATTGACAATTTTCTTTTATTTTTAGGTCATATTGCATAAATCATAAAAAATAGTAAAAAAAATTCAAAAATAGTAAAAAATTAATAACTTACAAGCTTATCATATAACCAATTTATTGAACTATTTAAATTGAAGTTCAAAGTTTATACAATATATTTTTGAGACTGTAGTACGAAAGTTCTTATGCTATCCATAGCACCTAAGCCTTACTCCAAGTTCTATTTAGACTTTTATTATTATTATTATTTTCTGCCAATTAGTTTCAGGTTTATTGAAAAACCTTTTAATAAGCCTACTAATGTGCGCAAAAGCATATGCACAAAGTTTCAGTACAATAAGATGTACATTTTAAACCTTTAACACGCGTTTGAGTTAAATTGCAAGTGTACAATTCTATCAAAGTAGTATTTGAGGTGTCGAACTGAAGGATGTGTGTTTTGAAAGTTATCTTTTAATAATAATTTATGTATTGTTCATGATTTTATTACGAATATTATTATTCTTGTTCCTTGAGATTTATGTGTTATATCTTTGGAAGCATTCAAGAAGATGCTCTTGGTCTTGAATCATAGAACTCCTAAGATGAGAAACATTTAATCACTAAATAAGTTCACAATCGTGATAATTAAGGAGGAACATTAATCACCGAGGAAGATTGTCATGTAGATTAAAGTACATTGAAGTTCTATAAATGTTGATAAAGGATTATCATTTAATTACATGAATATATAAAATGTGTATTTTATATATTGAACATGACCTAAATGAATGGAACATTATATGGATTGTGTTTTATGTCATTAATGTTTCCATTGTGTCTTTAGAATCTTAGATATGAGATGTGTAGATTTTTCACATGAGAAGCATATAATGTGATTGCTATTTAAATACTATCTTATGATAGGAATAAAATAGCAGTTCACTGTATACAACTTGTGCGGGAAAAATCTATATGTTAATATTATCATTGTCCCTCAATTTGAGTTATGATATTACTGGGCCCCTTGGTAAAGTGGAATTATATCGCATGCAATATAACTGATATAGTTATAATTATAATTCACTTGAGAGACCAAGAAAACGAATATGATGCAAAAATGACACGATCCTATTTTGCATATTATTCATAATATCATGTGACAATGATAGACACAAAATTAGTGGATTGAGTAAATGATTACTATGTCGTTTGGATAACTATAATGTAATGATAGAACCTCTTATAGTCAATAATATAAAGTTTTATATTATTGTCAAGATGACATATATCCTCTATACGGTCACACCAACTAAAGAGAAACAACAAGTATTTTACATTCATAATGATGTATAAGATAAAATACATGTGATGAAATTCTAAAATAAAATGTCATAATTGTTAGGTTTCGGATACTACTTTTGGGGTTTCGCGGTAACCAAAACCCGTTTAGGCTTAAGGTGGGGAATGACCGTAGAACAAAAATTTCTACGGCCAACTTAAGCTCAGGATTAAACGGGGTATGTCAGGAAACTTTCCAAGGCGGTCCACCTTCAGTATTCCTTTGGCATCAAAACCCAATTTAATCCTTTTACAGATCTACTCCATGATTGATTTCTAAAACTTTAATCTACTTACCAATTAAATAGATTAATATAACATATTTATACCTTGTTTCCAAATCACAGTTGGAATGCAGACCGAGCGTGTAGAGCTACATCACGGAAGGAATCTGTTACATTCTGAAATTTTAAAACATGATTAAATTTCTAAATCGATCATTTGGCTTAAATAAAAAGTTTAATTAACTTAATGATCGTTCAGAAATTTTCTGATCGACTAAAATGAAACTAAAATTTCGTAATAATGTATGAAATTATGTATAATAAAATTTAGAGATTTAGAAATAAAATAAAATATAGCACTAGGAATAAAATTATAATTATTCGGTAAATTAGAAGCTTAGAAAATTCGTTACAAGTCCTTTTAATTGTTAGAAAAGAAGAAATTGATTTAATTAGATTCGTGTAAATAAATAAATAAATTGAATTCCAAATAAAAGCATAATTATATGAAATTATTTGTACAATTGGATTTTAGAATTTATAAAACTAGTTCATTTAGAATTCTTAGAAAACTAATTGAATATATATATAATTATATAAAAGGAGATCGAATTAGTCGAATCTGGAATTTAGAATTTAACATCTGAAATGTTATAACGAATATATGAAGTTCTAATTAAGAGATTAAAATACAAACTTTTGTATGATTAACATTGTAAAAAAGATTTCAAACTTCGTTCATAATAAATTATACAGACTAATTGGATTATGTATATTAAAAAAAACATTATTATTATATATTATAGCCCTAAAATAATAGTACGATGTTATAATAATTTTTACGAAACTTCGATTCGAAATTATAGTAGAAACAGATTTTAAACCCATTTAAATGACCATAATGAAATTCTGATTTGTTTGGACCTTTGGATTACAACCCAACACGAATCTTGAAGCAGCCCATTTAACCCCTCTCCTTTCTCTCTCTCTCCTCTCCCTCTACCCGTGACAGCCCCCTCTCCTCTCTTCTACGCCAAAGAAGAGAAAGGGGCTCCGCCCCCTCCCGTCGCCGGCGAGCCGCCCACGCCCCATGCCCATGCTCTCCTCTCTCTCCTTCTCGGTTCGGAAAACCCCAGCCCGCCCCCATTCTCTCTCTCGATTTCTGCCTCCCCTCCCCTCTCATGAAACCCTAGAAATTAGGGTTGAGGGGTTGGCTCGATGCTGACCCGGTGCTCGCTAGATGCCGTGCTGGTGTCGGCTTGGTGCTGTTTGGTGCTTAGTTGGAACTGGCCGTCCTTTTTCCAATCCATCTCGTGATAGCTCAATAGGGTAAATTTTGGTAGTGCTCGTTTAAATTGATCGGATTTTGTCGTTGCACGAGTTGTTGATTTTCTCGGCAAGGATCTGACTTGGGTTGTGTGCCTTATCCTCATGGCCGCCCCCTTCATTTTTCTGTTCTGGTTCGCTCAGACCATTATGTGTATGTGCTTGTGTTGCTTCGGCTTGGTTGATGTTTGACTGGTACCGTACCAGTACCTGTTCTGGTCTGTTCTATGGTGCTGACTTCTTGTTTGCCTTACTCCCTGTGCTGTGCTGTTCTGTTGTTACTGGTACGGCTTGTGCCTTGTTGTGCCTTATTGCTGTTCTGGCTTGTGTGCACCTTGTTGTGATGTGTATCTGGTACCTGTTTTGCTATATGGTTGTTGATTGTGCTGTGGTTGCTTGTATGTGATGCTGGTACCAGTCGGTACCGGCCCAGTGATACCACTGGTATTGTGCTGAATTTTTGTGTGTATACCAGCCTTTGACCTGACAGGGACCATATTGCAATTATTGCAAAACTTTGGTTGATTATGTGAGAAACCAGCCCTTGTAGAAATTTATTTAAGAGAGGGGCCTAAATGCAAAACTGTTATGCCTTGTGGTGTAATTCGGCTTTAAAATGATGTGAATTAATTGTAACTTTGGACCTCTTCTTACTGGGCCAAATTGACGTTGTATTGTAACATGGGCCAAGTTGAAAATGTTAATTAATTGGATAAAGGGCTTTAGGCCTTTAGTACATACATACTTAGAATTGACAAATGGAATTGGACTTGAATTAAAATGATTATAAATGAGCCGAAAGGTATAAAAGAATTGACGAATTAGGAGACGGCTTTTGGAATTTAAGTTTTGATAATGTAATCGAACTAAACCAAGTAAACGTATAATATAGGTGTAGGCTCAGTCGAGCAAGATATCGCGAGGTAATTCGAGACGCCCGATTCTTAAATTAAGCGGTACGGTCGTCATACTAAGGTGCGGGATTCTTGGACTTGTTTGATACTTTATTTTCAAGAATTAAACTGTTTATTCGTTTGTCATGTTGAATGATTAATTGTTGCATATTTTGAAATTCATGCTATATATTGATTCTTGCATAACTGAGAATGATTTGAATTGTTCGATTAAGATTATTTGTCATGTTGGTATGATTATTATTTGATTAGTTCTATTAATTGTTCTTGATGTGAATAAATTTGCCAGGCCGACCTGTTTAGGTGGCTAGATAAGGTGACGGTGACCTATCCGTTGACCTGTGTTTATGAATTTGCCAGACTGACCTATTTAGGTGGCTGGATAAGGTGACGCTGCTGACTTATGCGTTTGACCTGTTATGAATTTGCCAAGCCGACCTGTTTAGGTGGCTGGATAGGGTGATGCTGCTGACTTATGCGTTTGACCTGTTATGAATTTGCCAGGCCGACCTATTTAGGTGGCTGGATAAGGTGACGGTGACCTATCCGTTGACCTGTTTAATGAATTGTGAAAGGCTGAGAGTTGATTGTGATTCGATTTGAATGAAATTGCAAAGTTGACCTGTATATGTAACTTTGATTCCGCGTAGTTGCATTTTTGTCGAGTTGACCTGTATAGGTGACTTTTAACCGGACCTTAGGAAATGGTTAAGCCAAACAGCTACAGATGGGTGTCAGATAAAGGGTCCAGCTTGGTTGGCCATCTGTAGGCGTCTGTAACCCTATAGATGTGGGTTTAATAAAGGTCCAGCTCGAAAGAATATCTGTAGTTGCTACAAGCTCTAATGAGTCGAGTTAAGCCAAAATATATGTTGTGTTTTGAAATTCATATTGGAAATTCTGTAAACTGTGTTTCAGGTTGATAAATTATTGTCGAGCATTTTCATTCTGTTATTTAGGATTATATATATCTGTTTTGCATTGTTATTGTTTGGGTTTCATTTTTGAATATGGAGGTTGATTGCAAGTCCAATAGTCTGAACTGTGGCAAATTCGCACTGAGAATTTATTCTCACCCCCACCCTATGATTATTTTCAGGTTTATTACGCGGACGTAGAAAATGAGGATATTGGTAATGCATATAAAAGATCCACTGCCTTGCGTGTATATGTGACACTTGATAGATACACGCAGCAGGCTGTCAGACCCAGAATTTGGGGTGTGACAGAATCGACTTGTCTCGGAGCATCAGACGTCTGATGCCTCTATCGGTTATCCACCAGGACTAACCAGAGAGCGGTTTATTTCTTCTGCCAGAATTATCGTAAATCGCGAAATTCTGCAAAAACACTATTCACAGGAAAAAAATGAAAACTCTTAAACACGAATTTTTGGTTACTCAGTTTCATCAAATGAGCAAAACTGATATACCGCGAAATTTGGTAAAACACTATTCATCGATCCCGTAAATATACTCCACAACAACCCGCAAGATTATACGTCAACTATGTATAACTTTATTTTCTCAATCGAAACACTATTTGGGAGAGAAACCGAGAAAGAGAGAAAATACTGATTCGATTCTGCACGAAACAATACAAGTGAATTAGTGATTTTTCTCTCTACATGCACCCCTCTATTTATAGGCTTTTGAGGAGGTTCGCAAAAGACCGAAATACCCCTCAACATATGCCTATTTACAAGATATGCCATTGAATGGATAAGGATGACATGTCATGTGGATAAGATCAATGACGTATCATCTGAATAGGATTGATGACATGTCATGCGGATAAGGACGAATCTGAAAAGACCCGAATACCCTCAGCCTGAACACAAATAATGTTCGTATAATTATTCTGAACAATTATATATATTTTTCTTACGGTTGTTGTTTCGGTAATTTATACAACGTGTCCTGCACATTTATAAATTAACCGGTTAACTTTTATACAACGTGTCACACACGTTTATAAATTAACCAATGTTTTTGCTTGTTATTTTTACATAACATTTATAATTTAATTATAACACGTATAATTAATTATAACCATCTTACTATTGATCATAACCAATTTATAATCAATCACAATAAGATTCTCCGATTAACTCCTATATGGTGTGACCCAATAGGATCTGTGTTATATTGGTAAATAGAGTTAAAACTGTTTTAACTTCTATAATCATGGGTGGCGTCTGGCAACACATCATGACCATCCAATTACACAGATGATGCTGTATTGTACAATATCACGATCCAGTAAACAATTTACTTGTGTCTGTTCTTCTGTCTCATAGTTATCAGATTAGTTTCAAGGTAGATGTGTGTCATCCTTGTAAACTTAATCTTTTCTTGATCTTGAGCAGATTATCAAATATAATTACTCTTGTAATCATACCGCGCGCTGATAATCTTACTCTATCAAGGGGCCCAGTAATGCTATAGCTTGTATAAAATACGAGGGACAAATAGTATTCTTGGTAGACTATCACTTCCTCAGCTAAGCTATACATATGGGAATGCTACCGTTATAACTCCTTTTTACGGACAGCGGTGGATAACAATCACACATACATATTTCTCAGTGGGAACGATAAATACCCCATACTATAGAACGTGACACTGAATGAAAACATAAATGACACGAACACAATTCTATTTAATGTTTCATTCGGGGTCTGTCAAATACCATGTTCCTAGAACATGTATCTATGTGGTTAAAATGACATCTCGTGTCAGGTGGTTTGTAAAACTTAATCATCTTTTAATCCACATACTAACCTTATAGCGGCAATTAGTGTTCCTGCTAATTACCTTGGTCAGTGACATTTTAGGATTAAGAGTATATATCATCTATATTATGGAGTTTCACAATTTCAGTCATGAACTCGAAATGATCCATAAATGCAATAATGCTCAAGGCAACAAAATGATATTAATCATCCAATTCATGAACAAAGCTTTATGATAAATTATCGTATTATTGACTTCTAGATTATTACAAACTAACAATAATATGACATGCTTAGACCATAAATAAATTTATGAAGTTATGCAAATATTATTTGGTATAATGTTTGAATACATTATAAGAATAATATAAATATTGTATAATAGAATAATATAAATAATATTATTTGTTCATAAATTAATTTATTGAACCAAGCATAAGATGAGATTAAAAAGAGCATGAGATGGCTAAACAAGACTAGTGGCATTTGTGTAATTGATTCAAACCTTACACAAAGGGTTGCCCTAACCCTTGCCTATTTAAGGGGGCTCATTTTGGAGAAAAACAAGCTAATTTTCTGCCTATAACACTTGCCAAAATTAGCCCCTTTGAGCAGCCACGTTTTTCCTTTCTCCTTGGCCAAAAGTTGAGAAACTTGCTCTCTCATCTTCTCTTGTTAGGTTTAGCCACCAAGAAATCAAATAGTTTGTTGATTTAAAGATCAAGAGGTGGTTGTATCTAAGCCTTGAACTCCACATCCATCTATCTAAGAGGTGTGGTAGTTTGTTGTTTAGGTTCAAGGTGAACCAAGAGGTGCTTCCAAGAGAACGGCAGTTCCAAGAGATCTAGAAGGGAAATTGACTTCCCTCTAACAAGAGATTTGACAATCTCTTTAGGTATAAATTATTATCTCCTCTTGTATAAGAAATAAATAAATTTATTTATTTTTATTTAGTACACATTAGGTGCTTAATGAAACTATTAAGAAGTTTCGTGTTTGCTATTGTCATATAAATAACATCCTTTGTGTATTGAGCCAAGTGGTGATTGGAAAAAATTTTAATTCTCACCATAGGCATACACATGAAATCCTTACATGAACCACAGGGAGTATGATAAAAACTTAGTTTAAACTTTAGTAATAAATTTCAGAAAATAAAAGGAAAGTAAAGTGCAATAAAAGTAAATTGGGGGGGTTTGTTCTAACAATTCCTAAATTTGGGTTCAATACTCGAATAGAGAGTTTGAAACAATAATTGTAAATAAAAGTAAAAGAAAGGAATTGATTTGCTTTCAAGATTTAGAGATCTAGGGGTCTTTGATCTACAATCCCTTGCTAACTCTATTTACTCAGTATTTGTTTGAATTCATGTATGATTTGACGAGGTTTCTAACCTAATATGTTATTAAGGGTTACTTTCGTAAATTAATAACGTGCCTAGGTAACTCGAACTTCTCGATTAAGTCCCCCACCCTAGCTACGTAGACCTATAAGCTCTTGTTAGTCTCTCATCTCCTCAAATATTGGTACTTCGCAACTAAGTCCATCATACCAATACCCGATTCGATTTGAGATGTCCTAATTAGGGTTTGACTTCACGGTTAAGTTCTTCACCAAGTTCCTAACCTTAATTTCTATAGTTCCGGCTTAGATTAAATTGGTTACAATCTTAATCTAAACCTAGGGTATTTGCATTCATAATTTGGTACTATCCTATTGATCACAGTCAATTTTGGATTCTTTCGAATCCAAAACGGGATACTACAATTCAAGTGCTAACTATGTAATTAACACAAATGATTAAATCACAGAAATTAACAATCAAATCCCATAAAACAATCATAATAAAAACAAATAACCGAATAAAATAGAATTAAACAAGTTCATGCATTGACCTAAACCCCTAGAGAGAGAACTACTCTCTCTTAGAGAGATCCATTACAAAAAGTTAACAAAAGTAAGAAGAAATGAAATAAAGAAATGATTACACCCTTTATTTGATCAAAGCCCTCAATCTTACCGACTTCTTGCTCAGGAAACCCTTATTCTCCTTGCTTGAAAGCTTTTCTTACTTCAGAATTTATCGCTAACTATTGTGTGTGTGGAGGGTGAATGAATGGGAAGAGATGGAGAGATGAGAATGGATGGATGTAGAATGAACCCCCTTCTTTTATAGCCAAGGACCATGCCCAATTAAGAGACTAGAAAGAGGAGTTAGTGGGTGTTATATTTGGATTGTTTTCCAGGATGCCTTATCCATATTTGGCTGTCAAAACGCATCCATGAAGCGCCAAAAATATAAACCGTGTTGAAACTGTATAAATTTGGCTTTCTGCAGGTCCAGTGCGGATGTTCCGGGCCGCACTGCGTATGGTCTCATCTGCACTAGGAAAAATTTTAGTTTTTAGTTTCTCATGTTGTAGATCTTTTCGCTAGTTTTTCAAAAAGTGGTTACAAGTCTTAATCGGAGTTACGAGTCAAAAGTTATGGCCGTTTTAAGTTCAGACTCCATTTTTGGCTGACTGCTAGTATCCGCATTGCTACAGTATCATCCGCTAGTGCTACAGTGCGTCCGCACCGCTACAGTATCATCTACACTGGGATCCGCGCTGCGTCTGCACCACCCGCACTGTATTTGCATCGAGATCTGTGCGTCCGCATCGATATCCGTGCATCCGAACGGATTTTGATGTATAGCTTATTATACCTTTTTAAAATTGGTGCGCGTCCAGAAATCAATCTTAAGTACTTATTGCGGCCATATCGCAAACCTTGTGTCTACAGTGAGCATTTTTCTTCATTTCCTGTAAGTTAAAACCAAACAAACGCAGTAACTTAATTCTAGATGTATTCTATTAACTTTATATTCAAAATACAAAATATTTGATGTTATTTCATGATAAAAACCAGATTAAATGTGTATATAATTTAGGCCTATCACCTACATCTACATGCATGAGAAACAATTAAAAAAACCTGTCTATTTCGAATTTGAAAAATATATATTAATATTCCACATTTTACTATTTAACGAATTTATATCACCTAAAGTAACTCAAATTTTGAATTTTGACCGTTAGATTAGTCATGTGCATTCTTCTTCAGATCGGATGGTCCGCATCTAAACTAAAAAAATTGAGTTAATTCTGTGAACTCCTATTTAACAAGTTCTTATCTTCATTCTTATATCAAGCACATAGATGTTTTGATCCGTCAATGGCTATAATTAAAAGATGAAATTTCAAATTGAATATCAGCCCTCCAATCGAATAATCTACCTTTTCTGATTCTATACATCTTTTGATGTTTTTTATGTATAGAAATTTAAATTTAATTAGACATATAATGATTAGAGTTCAGTTAATTTTGTTATTAAAATACATATCAATTTAATTTTCAGTTAACCATGTTTATAATAATTCAACGGGTATTTGTGATTACATTTTTCAATTATTAATTTCGAGAATAATTCGAATTTATTTTATAAGTTCTAAAATTTTTTTTTTTTTAAATCTTGAGTTAGTATTTTAAATTCTATAAATCGATTATTTCTCAAAATTTTAGTCTCGTTTTAATTAATCAAATCTCGTTTGATGAATCGTTTAATTAAATAAAAATTTAATTTAGGGTTGATTTTTATTTAGCAAATTAATCATGGATTTAAAATTTCGGGATATAACATATAAAAACATTCATTTGGCCAAAGTAACTTCTTTAATAGCCAAAGATAAGATCAGATAAGACACTTTCTTCACCGTACTTTCATAGCTAAGATATCAGGTCTTGAGAGAAACCTGTGAGGGGCAAAAATATTGACAAAATTATTTTGGCTTCACGCAGCGCAGGACTTACCAAGACAAAATGAGAAAGTATATGATTGGTGTGCTGCGTGATGTGTTGCATGAAGCCAAAATAGCTCTGTTAATATATTTTCGCCCCCTTGCGAGAAAGGCAATTAAAACCCAAGAAAAACCCTGTTTCATGCATGTACCCATTTAGAAGTTACCTGACAAATAATATAGAAACGGATTCGGCAAAACAAATAATTACTTTCAAAAGGGCCAACGAATTAATGAAGATCCTTCACCCAAAAAATACACCATGCGGGGACCCAATAGTAGCAAGAGCATGAGTACTAAAAGTTAGTGTGGAGAATTGGTATTTTAGGTAATTGAAGCAAAACAATTCAAATCTGATTATCTGAAGCATACCAGCAAAGTTGGAGACCACATACGTGGGTTTTATTTTTATTTTTATTTTTATTTTCAAGATTTCGTCTTACTGGCATGGTCTTACCAGTAGACATATCTACCATTTTCTCTTTTCTTTTTTAGTTTTAATTTACTTTTTAAGCTCAGATGTTCTGAGCTGCAATTGTCTTTATTTTGAAGTTACAAAACTCTTGTAACCATCTTTTTAATCAATGAAATAAGGACATGACCCTTGTTTTTCCTCAAAAAAAAAAATCTGATTATCTGAACACAAATCAACACGCCACGACTTGATACATGAAGTTGTGTGACTAAGAGCATCTCTACCCTAATCAATTTCAAACAACTATCAAAGCGTAAAGAGAAATTAACTTCAAACTTAATTTCACAACTCCTATATTCATGCAATCGATTAGCAATTATGTTTTTATTTTTTATTTATTTTTCCTCTGATCGGTACCAACCCATTCTCAAAGCAATGCCCCTCTCTCTCGCTGTCTCGTCATCTCGTTCTCTTCTCTCCACAATGTCCTCTCTCCCGCTCTCTCTCTCTCTCTCTGTTATATCCTGAAGAATGAGACAACTTAGGTCACTTCGGTAAAATTTAAATTGTAGAAATTTACTATCTTCTAATAAATGTTACCAAGTAATTAAACCAGAATTTCATATTATACTTTGTTAGTTCTGGTACCAACCAGTATTGTAGTAAGATTTGTTGCTCTTGCTCTACATGCTCAGTTTCCAGTACAGGTCAATTAACAATGGAACAAATTAATTTTATTTATGCTCCTTTCAAGGAAATTTTGGTTATTTCAACTCAATTAGGGAAAGCTAAACAATTAAGGATTTGTAGAGGAAGGCTTCTAAAGATTTTTCGTCTCAAAAATTAAAATGAAGATACTCATTACTAATAAGACGGAAAACATTGTTTATTAGACAACGAAAGGCAGCACAAAGACAGAATGATGGTGAATTAAATATTGGTGTTAGCATCATCATCATCATCATTATCACCATCACCATCATGATCATTTATTATTATTATCATTATTTGACGCTGCCTAGTGCTGCTGACATTACTGCAGGATATATTATTTGAAATAGTATTAAGAATGCACGGTGACAACAAAGTCGACATAGAAATTAAAATCATCTGTCATGTGATATATGATGCCGTTTGATTTAGATTTTGACCTCTAATTTAGTATGTTGTATTCTACATTATATAATGTTAATTTTTTATTTATAAAAATTTTGAGTTGTAATTTCTTTTGTCTGCGCATTAATTAGTATGACATATACATTTAATTTCTTGTCATATAAAAATGACTTTAGTTTACGTCCATCCAACTAGTTCCAAGAATGTGTAAGACTAAACTATAACATCGATATTTTTTTAATTAAAAAAAACTTACTAATTATTATCAGATGCGTAAGACAAAAAAGTGAATCAAATTATTCGCCATAAAAATACACCGTTATCAAAGCAATCCACTTCTATTTTAGCTTCATGCAAACACTCGACTACAAAATAAAAAAGTACATAACTGATGCGATGTGTGCAGCCAATATAACTCTGTCAATATTCAAGGTAATTTGTCTTGTAAACTCGGCTCACCCCTCAGTAACGACTGTGATTTCTTTACCATCTGTTGCATTGCCGGCGTCTGGTAACCAATAGATGCACCAGTTCCACCGAAAAGAGTCGGATCAGATTGAACACTAGAGGTGCGTGATGTAGCACGCTGTTTTGTGTGCGCACTGAGCCCTGCCAAAGTGTATGCACGGCCGGATTGCGCGTAGCTCTTTCTGGTTCTCATCCTCCTCCCCATCTCTTTTAGCTCGTCTTGTAGCTGCTGGCATGCCAAGTCACCAGACTTTGCCACCACTGACGTGTGGACTGCCCTCTGCCGGCTCTCCAAAATTCTCATTGCTTTGGTCATTGCGCCTTGCTCTGCGGCAGCCTGAGCTGCTACCATGTCTTCCATCGCCTGTACACGCACCATCTCTCTTTCTACTTCAATGCTGATTTGATTATCTGTTACGGTTTCGGGCCGTTCGATGGATACTTCTTGCTCACCTAGCTCCACAACTGAGCCAGTAGCCGCGTCTTTGTATGTCATATTTACCTGCAATATCTCAGGTTAAAATTATTGTTATTAGCATTAATATGTATATATATTATTGTACCAAATCAGAAGGCACAAGATCTGATAATCAATCAAATCTACAGAGCTATTATTCTTCCAAAGCTATTATCAGATCAACAGAGTTATTACCATAATTTTTTATATGATAGTAGAAATGCTGCAACATATTTCTATTACTAATGATCATTTGTACGGAGTTGGGGGCGGTCCGATGGGCATCGGACCTGTCCGACCCTCGGGGGAGCTGTCAGACCATCATCAAGATTAGTGCGAATTTTGATTAGCTTGAACTTAAAAGATGTTTGCACAAATCTTAATGCTGATGGGATGGCTAACACTGGGCGTCAGACTGAATTTGGTCTGCTGCCCATCGGACCGCTCCCGCTTCCAATTTGTACCAGATGTGATCATAACTGCAAGACAAGGCATATATACTTGGTATGATTAACTAAATATGAACAGAGTTTTTCATCATGTATTCCATTAACTGACTATATGCTATAGTATTTCAAAAAAAGACTATATGCTACTAAGTACCAAATTAGCTTATTAGCTTAATTAGGTCAGTGTATTTTACCTTTATTAACTTGGTGGGTCCCACAATGCCACTCGTAGGAACATTCACAAAAAGCAAGAAACTCCTCTGCTCATCAGCATAGAGATCACCCACATCAATCGAGCCGTTCAATCCATTATTCTCCACACGACTTTCATAACTCCCCGACTTAATCCCTGTTATCTTAACTCTGTGGTTGACCGATTCCAAGGTTACATGGGTTTCCTGTGCCACCACACTTAAAAGACCTCCAATGCACTGAGCAAAGGCATCCTGTATGGATGAAGTATCCTCAATGAAGGAGAAGGTGCCGCCTGAGGCCTCGGCAATTCGATGCATTGCTAAGGAGTCATGATCAGATCCAAACCCAAATGTGTGGATAGGGATGGTCCGGCCAGTCGGGTGGAGGATCGAGGGAGGAAGGAGACAATCATAGTTGGAAACTGAGCTTCGGTTGTTCCGAGAAAATGTAGTGTGTGTGTCCTGGCCGTCAGAAAGGAGTATGATGCTGTTCACAGTATTCTTATACCGGCTCTCATCGAGTAACTTGTTCAAATTTGAATAGATTTAATACTATTAGATGTGCTTAATTAAATATCAGAACACTAGTAAAATCACTCATGTTTCTACTAGAATCAAGGTTTGGTATGCTACAAACTACAATCCTCACAATTACAACCATAAAAATTAGGTACACTTTAATTCTGGTTCTAGTTAATTAAAATACTTTTCTTCATGTATTACATAAGCGATGCTGAAGTTACAATAACTCAAGCATGATTGAGGCAAATTCTTGTGGAAAAGGAGAAAATATCTCTAAGAAAGTTATAACCCTACTCTTCTGGTGACCATGCAGATTGAATCAAGCAGCTGCCTGTAAATACTAGTACATGTAGTAAAATATTTTTTTATGCTTCTAATGGAGGCTTGAGTATTGGTCCAATTCATTATAGTCTCTCTGGCTAATACTAAACAAAATTAAGAGGTAACTCAAAGTGAAGCACCTTCGCACCCTTCCTTAGGCCCTCTGCAATGTTGGTCCCACCACCAGCATTGAGTGAACCAACGGCATTCAAGGCTTGATGCACTCCTTCATTCGACATCCGGGTCAGCCTGATCAACCGCCGAGCCCGGGAGGAAAAGGAAACAATCGAGAGCCGATCAGCCGAGCCAAGATTTTGTATTACAAAATTCATGGCCTGCTTTAACAAATTCAGTTTTGCACCCTGCATGCTACCACTGACATCCAGCACAGTAACAAGGTCAAGTGGGGCCCGAGCTGGTTCAGCCATACCCGATTCCATGCTTTGGGCCTTGAGATGAATCACAATTGCAAATTCATCTTTAGTAGAGGATTTGGCCACAGCAGGATATTCTGTAAACGTCTTCACTTCCATTGTCCCGGTGGTAATCTGCCGCGGCGTGTCCGCGGGTGGTGGGTCAATCGGGTCATCATCATTGAAGATTGGGGTTTCGAGTGCCGGGTAGAAGGGGGACGGTGGTGACTGAATTACGAACGGGGTGGGGGTGGGGGTGGGGATGGGGTTATGTGTGGTTCCAAAAGGAAGCTCGTTCCATTGGACCTTGCAAAGCGGGCATACAAGGTTGCCATGGGTGACATTTGAGGTGATGCATTGGAAATGGAAAGTGTGAGAGCACTCAGCCGTAAAGAGAGCTTGGCGGCCGCCCGAGTTTATGTTATCGAGACAGATTGCACAAGTGTTCTGTTAAACAAGACATAATTAATATTACTCTAGATATCAATTTTAATTTTCTCCTATCATTCTCTTTGTTGTTATTCATGTGTGCAAAATGTTATATAAATACACAGACCATTTGATTTGAGACAAAAAATACAGTTCTTTTAGGTTAGAGGATGTTAGTGAGAAGCACATAGGTTAAATAAATAAAACAAAAGTTACAAAGAGGAACAGAGCATGATCCTTAGATAACAGATGGGATACATTTAACAAGAGAACTAAAAAAATAAATGGATTACTATTGCAGCTTTTACAAAGAGAAATTGATTTATTCTTTTAATCCAGCAAATAGAGATAAAATGTAATTTTTACTTTTTAATTTAAAAGATGTATAATAAAACATATATACCTCTTGTCTCTGCATCTTGTTGCCTTTTGTCTATACGCCTTTCTTGCCTGATAGATCAAAACAAAATAGAAGAAAAAAAGTTAAAAAAATCTTAATAGAGAAGATGATCTATCATTCTCCAATTATCAACTGAGTTTATGTATACAACTTATACATTAATTGTTGACTAATTCGTCCTCTATTGTCATTTATCTTTTTTTTCTTTTTTTTTTCTTGCAAACTTATCAGAGGCTGCCGAGTACTCTATTGTCATTTGTCAATGTTTATCATGGTGGTTTTCTTGGTGTAGAAGGATACATCAATTAAATATAAGTTTGAAGCAGTCAAGTCAAAGTGATATAACTAAAGAAAAATGAGTCCGCATCTTCTGCATTAACTCAGATTTTGAGTTGATGATCTCGGGCCGTCTGATCATAATCTGAACCAATCCGATTCAAAGTGAAACACACGGAGTATCTTTAATATCTGTGTCAACATGTATCGAACGATTCGGATTCATTATGCATTAACTCAAAAGTTTAGTTAATGGAGAGGATACGAATTCACACTATAATATGTGATATAAACCAACTCAACTATATTATTTAAGTTTTATTAAAAAAAAATCTTAATTTTGATACTTATAATTTATATCTATTTTAATTAAAAAATAGGACATAATTTAAATTGTTGTTTTATAATTAATTTATATTTGATGATTGAAGAGTTTGAAAATTAATTTCCTAATCAGCAGGGGGAAACTTAAACCGAGTTTTGAATAATGCAAATGAAAACACTCAACTTATTAATATGAGGTTTGAAAATAATGATGATTTGCTTTTAAAAGTAGATTGTCAATCAAATTTGTGTATTTGGGTAAAATACATTGATATAATAAAATCTTCCACTCTTGTATATCTTTCAAAATCTTAAAGATGTGATCGGAATACAGATAACAATTAGGAATAGTATTGATTTATTTTATAAATCTAACTTTTAAGAAAGCAAATCATACTATATGAGAGAAATGGATTTTAAACAAAATAGTATATTTTATAAATATAACATTTAAGAAAAGAAAATCCTATGATAATATATGAGAGAGCAGCAGTTTTTAAAGAATAAAATTGTCTATAAATTAAAAATATAAAAAATGTTGTGTTAAAAAAAAAGAGGAGTGTTAATATTATGATTATGCATGAGAAACAAAAATAAAAGCTGTCTATTTCGACTTCTAAAAAATAATAGTGGGGCCATGGTAATATGCATACCACCCCCGTGCTAGAATTTGGTTCAAATTATTGATTTAAATAGTTAAATATGATTTTCATATAAAAATGTATATAGAGATAGAATTTTATATTTTTACTACTTTTAATATATATTGAAATTAATAGTTTTGGACGGTCAAGAATTTTTAAATTAATTAATTTTTTATCTATCTGAACAAATAATACAAGATTTAAAAAAATACAAAATTTAATCTTCAAGATCATTTTTATATAAAAATTATATTGAAAACAATAAAAATTTAAAACAAGCATCTCCTTGGGAAGTCCACTCTTCCATCTAAGGCGGTTCAAAGGGAGAAAAGAAGACGAGATTTTGAGAGTCGATTTGTAAGTAGATGGGCCTTCCAATTTTTTGAGTGGCATGCAGTTGTAACCCTTCCTCAATAACGAAACATCTTCTTTCTTCTCAGAGAAAAAAATTAGAAGGCCCACCTACTTACTAATTGGACGTGAATAGACCAATTCATATTTTCAAACTTCACGTATATATTATTTTCTAATATGGCAAATTATATGATTTTACAAGTATCCCAATGTATAGATTTTCATGCTTCTTAATTTAAACAAAAAAAATCTATGTAATAACAATTATGTAATTTATTTAATCAATCCAATCGCCTACGGACTTTCAACCAAAAAAAAATTATATTGAGTGGTTCAGATTTATTATATTCTACCTAGCTACAACACGGGCAGCTATGTAATATGCCCTAGCCTCACTCAAAATAATATTAATGTTCCGTATTTTACCATTTAACATGTTCTTATCAAATTTTATGTACTCACATAATTCTAATTAAATGCATGTGTTTAAAATATAAAAATTACAATTATCAAAGAAGGAAATAGACCCGAAGGCATGTGTTTTTTTTCTGAAGTAAGCAGGTTAGCCTAATCTTTTATTCTAGGAAAAAGAATTATAAAGTGTAAGATGTGAAACAATGCACGTTCTTGAAAAATAAATTCAATGCTCGGAAGTCGGAACACATACATTTAATTAAGAGTACTGTACATCACAAGTATTCATTTTCAAGATTACTATTATCCAAAACATAAAATCTCAAAATATTAATGTTGTTTTTTTATGAAAAATCGGAATAGAATAAAAAGTTTCCTTATCCGACTGGTCAAATACCAGCACACAAAACAAACACAAAAAGGACCACAAAGGCCCTGTCAGCAAATTTATCTCATACACTGCCACACAGAAAGATCTTGAACAACCGGTTATTTGAAAGCAATTCACTTGTCACTCCTATTTTAACTTCACGCAACGCCCAACTAACAGAGAAAATAAAAAAGTACATAACTGATACACTGTGTGAAGCCAAAATAACTCTGTCAATATTCAAGGTAATTTGTCTTGTAAACTCGGCTCACTCCTCAGTAGCAACTGTGATTTCTTTACCATCTGTTGCATTGCTGGTGTCTGGTAACCAACAGAGGCACCAGGGCTGCCGAAAAGGGCTCCCTCAGATTGAATAGTAGATGTACGTGATGTAGCACGCTGCTTTGTGTGAGCGCTGAGCCCTGACAGAGTGTATGCACGGCCAGATTGCGCGTAGCTCGTTCTGGTGCTCATCCTCCTCCCCATCTCTTTTAGCTCATCTTGTAGCTGCTCGCATGCCAAGTCACCAGATTGTGCCACCGGTGACGCGTAGACTGCCCTCTGCCGGCTCTCCAAAATCTCCACTGCTTCATTCATTGCACCTCGCTCTGCGGCAACCCGGGCTGCTACCATGTCCTCCATCGCCTGTACACGCACCGTCTCTCTTCCTACTTCAATGCAGATTTGATTATCTGTCACGGTTTCGGGCCGTTCAATGGATACTTCTTGCTCATCTAGCTCCACAACTGAGCCAGTAGCCGCGTCTTTATATGTCATATTTACCTGCAATATCTCTGGTTAAAATCATTGTTGATATGTAATTGTTGTTGTACATTTGTATTACCAGCTCTGATTAGTTCTCACTAAATAAGAAGGCATAAGATCTGATAATCAATCAAATCTACAGAGAGCTATTATTCTTCCAAAGCTACTATCAGAGCTATTACCATGAATAATTGTACCAGTACTAGGAATGCACAACATATTTCTATTACTAATTTTCATTTGTACCAGACATGATCATAAATTCATAATTGCAACACAAGGTATACTCGGTATGATTAACTAAATATGACCGGCGTTTTTTTATCATGTAATTCATTAACAGAATATATCCTACTGAAGTACCAAATTAGAACGGCTAATTATTTACTTAATTATTTACCCATTTAGGTCAGTGTTTTTTACCTTTATTAACTTGGTGGGTCCCTCAATGCCACTCCTGGGAACATTCACAAAAAGCAAGAAGCTCCTCTGCTCATCAGCATAGAGATCACCGACATCAATCGAGCCGTTCAATCCACCATTCTCCACACGGCTTTCATAACTCCCCGACTTGATCCCTGTTATCTTTACTCCGCGGTTGGCCGATTCCAAGGTTACATGTGTTTCCTGTGCCACCACACTCAGAAGACCTCCAATGCACTGAGCAAAGGCATCCTGTATGGATGAAGTATCCTCAATGAAGGAGAAGGTGCCGCCTGAGGCCTCGGCAATTCGATGCATTGCTAAGGAGTCATGATCGGATCCAAACCCAAATGTGTGGATAGGGATGGCCCGGCCTGTCGGGTGGAGGATTGAGGGAGGAAGGAGGCAATCATAGTTGGAACCTGAGCTATATGTGTCCTGTCCATCAGAAAGGAGCATGATGCTGTTCACAGGGTTCTTATACCGGCTCTCCTCAAGTACCTAGTTCACAAGTGCAGAGATTTAATATTATCACATCAGCTTAATTAAAAGTCAGAACACTAGTAAAATCGCTCATGTTTCTACTAGAATCAAGGTTTGGTATGCTACAAACTACAATCCCCGCAATAGACTTCTTTGATTTACAACTATAAAAATTAGGTACGCATTAATTATGATTATAGTTAATTAAAATTAATTTTCTCATTCATTAACTAAGCGATGCTGAAAAGTGACAAGGAATGAAGCATAATTGAGGCAAATTCTTGCAGAAAAGAAGAAAATATCTTTAAGAATATTATAAACCCTACTTTCTGGTGACCATGTAGATTTAATCAAGCAGCTGCCAGTAAACACTGGTGTCATGTAGTACAATTATCCCTTTTATGTTTCTTGCTAAACAAAATAAAAACGTAAACAAGTAAAGCACCTTTGCTCCCTTCCTTAGGCCCTCTGCAATGTTGGTCCCACCACCAGCATTGAGTGAACCAACAGCATTCAAGGCTTGCTGCACTCCTTCATTCGACATCCGGGTCAGCCTAATCAACCGTCGAGCCGAGGAGGAAAAGGAAACAATTGAGAGCCGGTCAGCCGGGCCAAGATTTTGTATTACAAAAGTCATGGCCTGCTTTAACAAATGTAGTTTTGCACCAGACATGCTACCACTGACATCCAGCACAGTAACAAGATCAAGTGGGGCCCGAGCTGTTTCAGCCATACCCGATTCCATGCCCGGGGCCTTCAGATGAATCACAATTGCAAAGTCATCTTTAGTCGAGGATTTGGCCACAGCAGGATATTCTGTAAAGGTCTTCACTTCCATTGTCCCGGTGGTGGAGATCTGTTGTGGTGTTTCTGTGGACCACATTTGGGGTGGTGGGTCAATCGGGTCATCATCATTGAAGATTGGGTTCTCTAGTGCCGGGTAGAAGGGGGACTGTGGTGACCGAGTTACGAACGGTGTGGGGGTGGGGGTGGGGTTATGTGTGGTTCCAAAAGGAAGCTCGTTCCATTGGGCCTTGCAAAGCGGGCATACAAGGTTGCCATGGGCAACATTTGAGGTAATGCATTGGAAATGGAAAGTGTGAGAGCACTCGGCTGTAAAGAGAGCCTGGCGGCCGCCCGAGTTTATGCTATTGAGGCAGATTGCACAAGTGTTCTGTTGGAACAAGACACTATTAGTTTAGATATCATGTTCTTGTGCGTAATGTTAGACCATTTGATTAGACAAAAAAGACCAAGTTCTTTTAGGTTTGAAATGTTAATTAGAACCATATAGGCTAAATAAATAAAGAAAAATTACAAAGAACAGAGCATGATCCTTAGATAACTGATTAGATATATTTAACCAGAGAACTAAGAAATAAATGGATTACTATTGCAGCTTTTACAAAGAGAAATTGATTTATTCTTTTAATCCAGCAAACAGAGATAAAATTTATTTTACTTTTCAATTTCAAAGATGTATGATAAAACATACCTCTTGTCTCTGCATGTTGTTGCCTTCTGTGTATACCCCTTTCTTGCCTGATTGATGAAAGCAAAATGGAAAAAAAATGTTCAACAAAGCAGAATAGAGAAGATGATCTATAATTCTCCAATTATCAACTGATTTTATATATACAGGTCATACATGGGTCGTTGATTAATTCGTCCTTTGTTGTCAATGTTTGTCATAGAGGTTTTCTTGGTGTAGAAGTAATATGTACTTTCCTTGTGCGATTGTCTCAGTTGACCTAGACTTTGAAATAAACAACGAGACTGCACCATTAAATATAGTAATAAACAGTTCATAGATCAATAAATTATATTAAGTTTGTGAATATAAAAACATTTATTCTGCCAAAGTAACTTTTTTTAATAGCTAAGATAAGATCAGACAAAGACACCTTGACACCTTCCTTAATAGTTAAGCTATTCTTCGCTGACCTCAATAGCTCAGGTCTTGATGTACTTGATAGTTGATAGGGACCTGCGAGGGGCAAAGATATTGACAAAATTATTTTGGCTTCACGCAGTACACTACTTACTAACACAAGATGAAAGTATATAATTGGCGTGTTGCATGAAGCCAAAATAGTTTTCTGATATGCTTTGCATTTCAATACAAAAAATTAAAAAAATTAAAAAATAAATATTTTTTTAAAAATAAAAAAAAATAAAAATAAAAAATAAAAAATAAGACAACCGCCCCTGTCAGGGGCGGGTTGTGTGGTTTTTTTTTTATTTTTTTATTTTTAAAAATATTAATTTTTTAATTTTTTTAATTTTTTGTATTGAAATATTAGAAATGTTAAATATATTTCTTTAAAAATAGATGGAATACAATATAATTTGATTTATTAGAAAGACTGCAACAGATAACCCGGATCAATATTTTCAGGCCGGATTTTTCGCGGCTGTAAAAAAAATTAATATATTTCTTTATGTGTTATTGGAAAAAAATAAAAATGCTTAGATTCTGAGTTACTGATTCCGGTTCAAAAGTCACTTCTATATAATCTAGAAAATATTGTAATTTTTCTAGAATATTTAATTTATGAAAAGTTGCATTTATTTTTGAAAAAAAATAAAAAATTTAAGTTATTTAATATTTGTTATTAAAAAAGAATTATCAAAATAGATACACCTTTTTATAAATTAAATTTCCTAGAAGGATCACAATATTTTCTAGATTACATAGAAGTGACTTTTGAACCGAGATCAATAACTCAGAATATAAGCATTTTTATTTTTTTCCAATAACACATAAAGAAATATATTAATTTTTCTTACAGCTGCGAAAAATCCGGCCTGAAAAATATTAATCCGGGTTATTTGTTGCAGTCTTTCTAATAAATCAAATTATATTGTATTCTATCTATTTCTAAAGAAATATATTCAACATTTCTAATATTTCAATACAAAAAATAAAAAAAATAAAAAATTTCTGTTTTAAAAAAAAACAACATTAAAAAAAAAATGAAGAGAACCGCCCGTGTCTGGGGCGGTTTGGTTGGGGTGTGGCCCGTCCAAGACCTAGGCGGTCCGCTTGATTTTTGGACCGCCACTGTTTCAGGCGGTCGGGCATTTTTAAAAAAAAATGATATGCAGGGTTATTTTTAAAATTTTGTTTTTTTTGAAGGATATTAATAAAAATGGCCGGCATTTCAGAATAAGGGAAAAAGAAAGAAAAAGGGGTGTAACGCTCAGTGTATCAAGGGCCTGATAAAAACTCCGTTCTTAATTTCATTATTAACTGTATTGTTAGTCAATTCGGTTCGATTATATAAATTATTTATATTGTTGTTTTGGTTTAGTTTTTACTTTTTACTTTTTACTGTGTTGTTCATATAATATTTTCCAGATTTAATTCATATCACCTAAGGTCACATAATATATCTGATTAGATCCAGACCGTTTGATCAAAATCTACACGGATATTAAAGGAGATCTGTACATTCCACCTCGAACCAGCTGATTGGCCTGAATTCTGATTGGACGGTCCAGATATAAAACAAATATTATGTTACCTCAGAGATATGTATTCCAAAACAAAGCGAGAAAAATAGCATTTTGTTTCAGAAGCTAAAATTTGCCTAGCTGTACTCATTTTCATTCTTAATGCAACCGGAAAAAAAAAAAAAAAAAAAAAAAACAAAGAAAGAAACGTGCCGCAAAGCAATGAATCCATATATGAAAACCATTTATTCGGCCAAACTTCTTTAAATAGCTAATATATTCTTCACCGTCCTTGATAGCTCAAATATTCAGGGGGCCGATCTAGAATTTCCATCGAGAGGAGAAAAAAAATATTCAATTGGATTTAAATAGTTAATCAAATTTAAATTAATTAATTAATTGAATACTCGTTAAAATAACAATAATTTGACTTGTATTCTCTAATATTTTAATTTCTAATTTCTAATGCTTTAACTTATAATTCTAATTACCAATTATAATTCATGAAATTTATTTTAATTTTAACACTAAATTTAATTTGAATTACAAATCAGATATTCAAAGGGAGCAAAAAAAATTTTAGAAGAGAGCAAAGACAATTAGTACCGATAGATTACCACTAAAACTCAAAATCCAAGAGGGGCGGCTGGTCCCCCTGTTATATGCTAAGTCAGCCCCTGTAGATATCAGGTCTTGATAACTTGATAGAAGCCTGCGAGGGGCAAAGATATTGACAAAATTATTTTGGCTTCACTCAGTGCACTACTTACCAGTGGCGGAGCCAACTTATTCCAGAGGTAGATAGTCGCCTACCCCTGGATTTTGGAATACGGTATCAAGTTTATATATAGTTAATTGGCCTAGTCGTCGTTACAAATTTGATAATCTTTCATCAATCTATTTTGAAATATACCGACAAGTAGGGATGACAATGGCACCCGTTTACCCAATCCGTCGTATCCGAAAATTCGGGAAAGGGTAAGATTTTTTTTCCGTTAGCTAATCAGGTATTGGTAAGGGTAATGATTTTTTTTCATTATCTTACCGTTTTCGTATAAGATAATTTTTAAAAAATAAAATAATATATATAGATATATATTTGTATGAAGATGATACATGATACAATAAAGTTTTTATATTTAATTAAATTTTCATAATACAAATTCTTATTTTGAAAAATATTTTATCAAAAACACAAATCAAAATGTTAATGACACTTTTTTATCCGTTTATCCGACCCGTACAGTATTCAAAAATATGGGTAAGGGTAAAGATTTTTTTTTCATTATCATTATGAGTACGGGTATGAAAATATCTCCACCCAATCCGTATTGTACCCGTTGACACCCCTACCGACAAGAGGAAGGTGATTAAGAATGATATGATAGTGGAACCACAGTAAACATTTTTTTTAAAGGAATAGAATAAAATGTTTTATAAAGTAATATACTAAAATTTAATGTAATGCATTAAATTATTTTTATTAGGTTTAACTATTCAAAATGAACTGAATTTTAATAGAAGAGTCTTGTGAACTATAATGCAAAGTAAAATTTAATACTTCAATATTCCATATTAATTTTTGTATCTTAATAATTTTTCGAAAAAATCGAGTGTTCGATCTAATTCGGTTGATTTGTACCGATTTTTTAAATTTTAATTCATGGTCAATTACCGATTCCACTTCCAATAAAAATTATTTAATAATTTAAATAAAATAATAATAATTAATTTTGCTTATCCCTAATGAATATTCTGGCTATGTCACTGCTACTTACTCACAAGATGAAAGTATATAACTAGTGCGTTGCATGAAGCCAAAATAATTTTCTAATATGCTTTGCATTTCATAATAAGAAGGGAAAAGAAAGGAAAAGAGGTGTAACCCTTAGTTTATCATGGCCTGAGAAAAACTCCTTTCTTAATCCCATTATTAACTGTATTCATCTAAATGTTAATCAATTTGGTTCGATTATATAAATCATTTATATTGAAAGAGGTGGTAGCATAATTGACTAGGAAAAAGTCATAAAATTATTGTACCTAAAAGAGTTCGATTTCCTCCACAACTTTGTAGCTTCTGTGAATGTTTTAAAAAAAAAAAAATCATTTATATTGTTGTTTTGGATTAGTTTTTAGCTTTGACTATGTTGTTTATTTAATATTTCCCATATTTTATTCATATCACCTAAGGTAACATATATATATATAATATATATGTTTAGATCCAGACAGTCGTTCGATCAAAATCTGCATAGATATTAAAGGAACTCTGTACATTCCACCGCGGACCAGAATGGCCTGGATTATGATTGGACGGTCCAGATATAAACACAAATATTACGTTACCTCAGAGATATGTATTCCAAAACAAAAACGAGAAAAATAGTGTTTGGTTTCAGAAGCTAAAATGAACAAAGAAACGTGCTGCAAAGCAATGTATTCATATATGAAAAACATTTATTCTGCCATAGTAACTTGTTTAAATAGCTAAGATAAGATCAGATAAGACACCTTCTACACCGTCCTTAATAGCTAAGATATTCTTCACCGTCCTTGATAGCTCAGATATTCTTCACCGTCCTTGATGACTTGATAGGAACCTACGAGGGGCAAAGATATTGACAAAATTATTTTGGATTCATGCAATGCACTACTTACTGACACAAGACGAAAGTATATAACTGGTGCGTTGCATGAAGCCAAAATAGTATTCTGATAATGCTTTGCACTTCAGAATAAATCATTTATATTGTTGTTTTGGTTTAGTTTTTACTTTTTACTGTGTTGTTTCACCTAAGGTAACATAATATATCTGTTTAGATCCAAACCATTCGATCAAAATCTGCACAGATATTAAAGGAGCTCTGTACATTCCACCTCTGACCAGATTGGCCTGGATTCTGATTGGACGGTCCAGATATAAACACAAATATTATGTTACCCCAGAGATATGTTTTCGAAAACAAAAGAGAGAAAAATAGCGTTCGGTTTCAGAAGCTAAAATTTGTCTATACTCATTTTCATTCTTACTGCAACCGGAAAAAAAAAAAAGAACAAGAAAGAAACGTGCTGCAAAGCAATGTATCCATATATGAAAAACTGAAACTTTGTGCAATGCTATATTCAAATATAATAGAAAATTTGACAAACTTGTAAAGACTAATATAAATACAAAACCTGGAATCAAACATGCCAATGTAAGCTGCACTATACTCTTTGAAAATAACCAACCAAAGTAAACCGCTGAGTAAATATCTCCGAGAAGTTCGATAAACAACTAATGTCATCACTATTATACATGCCAAAACCGTGTATGTACATAAGAGCCCAAAGCATCGTTCATCTAATATTCGAAAAGGCCCCTCCGCCATGTAATAATCGAAATATATATTATTTCATAAACAAAAAAAAAGGCTTCGGGCTTGTCTTAATCTACAAAAATAAATAACAAGCCGAATGAACCGTATCAAAAGAAAAATCACTGGACATTGCTCATTGTACAAGAAACTCTTGAAGGCTTCACTAAAACAGAACCACTCGTTTTGAATTATTCATCATGCATTTCAGCTAATAAAATTTACTTGGTTTCTTGCTTGGTTATACTTGTGCCAGATATCCAAATTCGAACTGTATGATCATCACTTGCTGATGCAAGCATGTGAGGCTTTGCATGGTTCCAAGTCACGGAGTTGACTGTCATCGAATGCCCCGTTAAGATCTTAATTGGGGTTTTACTTTTTCTTCGCCAAATATATATCTGCAGATAGACAACATCAATTAACAGTATCTGAACTAAACTTTGTTTATAGATGCAAATTCAAACTCAATCATTTTGAAATGACGCCAAAAAATATTACCGATAACAGAAAACAGAAAAGAAAAAATAGCTCAAACAGTAAATTTAGGATGCACAAGTGACACCAGTCCCCTAATTCACAACTGATACATGTTCTCTTCCGTTCTCTCAATTCTTTTACTCAATGTACCCATCGCTTTGTACTTCAGTGATTAGTGTTCCCAATTACTTGATGCATGAGAAAGCATGCCAAAAGCCACATATGCAATTGATTTATTATCATCTTTTTTTTTTTTGCTTGACCAGCATGTAATCCATCAATGATGTAAATATGACACTAAGGGTTCTATCTTTATTTTGAAAAATACACTTGACATCATTGTAAAAATTTGTCTATCTACGAGAACATTCTAAAAGAATAAACATGTCTGGCATCATATAACATCTAGTATTACCTTCGAATCCTCGCTGCCACTAGCCACAAAGGAACAACACGACCCACCAAAGCAAGACCTAATCACATATTTCCCCTGCCTATGCCCCTTGAACACATCATCCACACCATCATCCATATCCACATCCACTTTCCTTAAATGGATCTCTTCACTATTCAAATTGACAATAAAAAACCGTCCATCCCTCGAAACTGACAATGAGGTGATTGAGTTCTCTTCCTGAATCATTCTCTCTTTTCCACTGGGAAATTCGCACAGCCAAATAAACCCATTTTCTGAGCATATGCCAATGAGAAGCTGGCCATCAGGGGAAATGACGAGATCTGAGATTTTAGGAATTCTCTCTCCTTTCCAAGCATCCAGTTCATTCCCAGCCAGGTCACATGTGAAGATGCGATTCTCTGGCACGGAGCTGGCGCAAAGCACTTTATCTGAATTAGGAAACCATGCGCATGTACTGATGATGCATGTTTCAGAGTCTGCGAAGGTGGTCAAGCACGTGCCAGTTTTGACATCCCATAGTTTTAAGGTTTCAGGGGTGCCACATGTAAGAAGCATGGTGTCGTTGGGGCTCCAAGAAAGGAATGAGATAGGTTTCTTGTGACCCACCAGGCAATGCTTGTAGGCCACTGTGTCATCATTTTCAACCTGAAATTTTAGTGCCTATAGCGGTCATTGGTCACACTCCACTATTGTGCTCAAGTGAAAATAAGATGATATTCATAAACTGAAATATGAAGTGTGATTAAAATCAATGTCCATAAATTGTGCACTGGCACTCATTGTCCTTATGAAACGAACAATTTTTCTCAACGTGTCCCCAAATCATATCAGGGCCTGTAAAACATGAGAAATCACACGTAACTCTCCATAACAAGAAATATCATACATACCCTCAAAACAGGATATATAATTATCCCTCTCCCCCTCCACACTTCCCCCACCCGGCTGCCCCTCCCCCTGCTGACAGTCTTCACAAGTAAGTTTAAAATATACCCATGCTAACCTAAATGAGATCTACATGAATGAGGAACAAGAGGGGCAATTCTGGTAAAAGAAATCAGGAGAGGAGGCAGGCGCATGATAATAACCATGCTTCAGAGGGCATACAGGGTATTTCTTATCCAGCAGGGTATATTGAAATAACACCAGATGAAAACTAAAGGTGACCAAGTTCTCACACAAAGACAAGAAGCTTGATCTGCCTAAGTCTTCTCTGTTCTCTTCTCTCATCAGGAAGTCGGATTTCGGCCTCCTACATCCCAATAGAAAGGAGAGAGAAAGTGAAAGGTATTAATCTAAACAAACATGAGTGTTTTGGAGGTGCAGTTAAAGGTAATTTTTTTTTAAATACATAATTGAGTTTGGAAACAAAATGCAATTACAGACCCCCCCCCCCCCCCCCCCCCCCCCAACTTTCCAATCATACAAGTACCCCCTAGGTCTTAATCTTACTTAACATTATTAATTTTGAGAGTAAATGGCTATAAAGACCTCAATAATTTTATTCTTACTTGAATTTCTTTGTGAATTTAACTACTACATAGTTTTCAAAAACAAGCTGAGCCTTCTCATTTTCAATATTGATTTCAAAAATTATCTCAAACTATTTTCTATTTTTATTTATACAATACAAATCAATTATAAGAATTTTGGTGTTCATGAAATAAAATCCAATAAAATCCTTTCTATAAAAAATAAATTAAAGCATTCAAGTTGAATGCAAAAGAATTAATAATAAAAATCAAATATTTGATGTTTTCCTGATATGTTACTCCATTTTCTTTTATTTGCAAAAAAAAGGTTTATTTTGTTTCCAAATTAGATAATTAATTTTAAAATAATAACATCATAAACATTCAGGGTAGTTCAGTCATTTCTCATCCAAAGTTATAATTGCGAGTGAGATTAATACTTCTTTCAGGAGGGGCGAGGGGGGCTTGTGGCATTACCCCATTATGAAATTAAGATAAGAATGCAGGGACCATGTGAACAGGTATGTAAACAAGTAACCATCCCACATTAGCCAAACGTTGTGTTGAGTAACATATTACACAAACTTGAGCATTTGGTAAAATAAGTTTAGAGGTTCATTCATACTCCAACAAAACCTCAAATATCATTCACATGTTGCAAAATACTTTTGAATGTATCATGGATGCTCCTGCTCTTATTCTGAAATGCTTATTTAACTTCAGAGGTCAAATGAATTTCTGAACTAATTCTATTAAAGATTAAAAGATGCTTTTTCAGGTAGTCAAACCTGTTATCTAAGAAGAAACAATTCAAAAGAAGTAAAAAAAAAAAAAGGGTCTTGCTTATTTTGTCAAATTACATGTAAAACCCTCAGCTGTTTTGCATAGGTTCCATGATATTCTTCCCTTTGCACAGCAAACATAGTATTTGATGTTCTCCAGGGGCATGCATGAAATGCGGCCTATCAGATACAGACAAAGGAAGAGTTGGAATAATTTAACTTACCGTCCATACAATGGCCGTGCAATCACTGGAGGATGATGCAAGATACCTCCCGTTGTGTGAAAATTGTACAAACCACACTTCATTCTTGTGTTCAAATAATACCTACAGATAAATAAGAGATACTTAATTATATTAAATAAATAGGATTACACTGTGAATAAATAGATTAAATTAGCCAAGAAATTCATCCCAGCATATAAAGCATTTCTACGAAACAAACAAACGTAAAACCAAGTCTAGCATGATCCCACCAACACCAAACAAATGTAAAACCAAGTCTAGCTTATTATGTTAAATTTTATTTGTTTTATGATTTTGTTAAATAACTTCTTATTATAATATGTTAGGAGATCCATATCCATATATCTGATTGATATTTTATTTCCATTTCTTGATAAAAAATAAAAATAAAACTATCTGGACACACTATCTCATGTTAGTTACATTCTTTTAAAAAGTTTCATTGAAGAGACCTATACTAAATTGCACCAATTTTCAAATACAATAATGAATATTAAATTTTTGCGAGTAATGTGTTGCACCCAGGTGTCTTTATAACAAATCCCTATTTTAATTGGACAACTATTATACAAACATAATAAGAGATTTTGTGCTTAAACTATTGATCTACTCTTAATTGGCCCTGTTCAATAAATATTAATAAGAATGTGACTGTTGGTTTTCCTTATAAACCTCTCTGGCATTTGTCATAGGTCAACAGTGGTGTAAGCATATAGTTACAGGGGTCGCTTTTGCCTCCACCTTTCTACAACAGACAAACTTCTATGGAAAACTTGAGTAATTCCTCGAAGAATTTGAAAACGGGACACAATTATGAGATTCTTCCAAATTACCGTTTTATTTCTCTAATCCTAGTTTATTTTACCATTCATTTTCACATGTTTAATTTTTTCACATGAATCAACAGTCTACTTCAAGGCAAAAAACAATCAACAAAAAAAAACAAGCTAGGCTGTGTATACCAACCTGGCTACAGATAGAAGGTATCTGCTCCGAACAGCAATTATGATCCTCGAATAAATTAACATCTTTGGGCAAATTATGGTACTGGCATGAAGTTATCTGGTTTAAAATTGCTGTCTCCACCAACTTCTCTAGTCTTCCACTCGGCACCCTGACCCCAGGAGGCAACACCTCGATCAAATCCAAAAATAAGCTGATTCTTCTCTGTACAGTGGACCCCACAGTTCCTGTCTGTCCCACCACCTCACAACAAATAAGACATTGTGCAAGCCGGTGCACCCTACATCTCTCCACTCCCAATGGGCTGATCCGCTTACATAAAACCTCTATAGCCGGCAAAAAACAACCCAACCCAATAAGCTCTAAGAAATGCTCTCTCCATATTAGATAAGAAGCAGAAACCAGGGATGAAGAATCAATCCCAGGGACTGAGTTAATTGTAGACAGGCAGCATTCCCATCTGCCACGCATTATATCAAACAGGAGAGAGTCATGTTCGGTCGAATCACGCCGAAACCCTGATTCTGATTCGAGAGAACTTGCAGCCTTGTGGAATCCAAGAGAATAAAGAGATTGAATTATGATTTTAACGAATTGGCTTCTGTCGATCAGGCCTTTGGAGCCGAGGCGGGAAAGGCGCGATTCAATTTCGTCATTGGATTCCATTTCGGGTAGAATTCGTTCGCCAGGGTGAGTGGATTCTAGTGATGTAACGGAATCAGAATCGGTGTTAGAGAGAGAGAGTTGGGAGTTGTATTGGGTCCAGAGGAAGTGTGGAAAGTTGAGTGATCGGATCAGATGAGGAGGAGAGCGAATTAGGTTAGAGAAGATCGAAGGGGTGGATTGGTAATAACTGTGCGGTATTTTTCTACGAAAACAATGGGCGGTTCATATACGATCTTCCTCACAATTTGTTGAATTTCAGATCTCCTCGTACCGTAACGGGGAATCTTTTACAATTAATGAATCTGGATCGTTCTTTTTAACTTACTCGAATCACAAACTCAAATAATACTGCCCGGCTGGTTCGAATCTCAAACCGTAAAGTGAAGGAATTTTTTACAATACCCTACTCTCAGAATCCGTATCCTCTCTATTACTACTAAGGATTACCCTCATTTTACGGTTTGAGATTCAGGTCGCAATAGAGGCAGTATTTTTAGGCTTTGAGATTCGTGCCAAGTTAAAAGGAGCAGTTCAGATCTAGTAACTCTACGGAACAGTACCTCTGTAATAATAGAGAGGATACGAATTCCTACTCTCAGGGGTGAGTAAACTCAATGAACGAGTATTTCTCAACTCGCTCATTAAGAATTTGTTATATTTAATTTGTCACATTCAATCTCAAATATATTTTTGTAGTACTAAGTTTATATAATGTTAAATCATCATTGCGGCCTTGCCTTATTAAATCCCTATGTCATATTCATACATTCATATTTTTGTAAAGTCAACAAAACAAAATTGATGCTATTGTGGAGAATGTGATATGTTGATTCTATTTTGTTAATTTTTGTTGGACTTTTATTTTATTTTATTTAAATAAATTATGATAATTTGTTAAATTTTGGTATTCATAACTCGTGAGCTGCTTATAACTCGTTCATTTTCAACTCGCTCATTTAGTAACTCGCTTATTTACTCAATGAGCCGAGCATGAATATACCCTAACTCGTTCATGCTCGCTCATTAATCACCCCTGCTAAGAAGTAACTAGGGGTGTGAGGATGCTTTTCCCAGAGATTATTTGGTCACTTTTTTGTTACCATTTAAACAAGATTGACTTTTTTACAACATTCCGTTCTTTAAATTTTAAATTTTATTTATCGATTGAAGTTATGACTTGAATTAATTTATGTGAAGAAAAAATAAGAAATTGTAAAATAAATTTATGTTTATGGCAATAAATCTTACATATAAGAATAAATAAATTAATTTGTCTAAAGAGTTAATTTTACTTATTCAATTATTATTTTACATTATTTTTTAGTTTTATATTTCGTTTGATGACTTAAATATAGAGTGAAAAGGTTATGAATTTATATCTTCTGAGATAACATAATATTTATGTTTGAATTACAATTGTCTGATTAAAATTCAAGTCAATTTAGTATGAAGAAGAGTGCACATAACTACTTTAATAGTCGTGCGGATTCTGATTGAGCGGTACTTAGGGGATACAAATTTGAAGTACACAGTGTACTTCAAATTTGTATCCCCTAAGTACCGCTCAATCAAAATCCGCACGACTATTAAAGTAGTTCTGTGCACTCTTCTTGTTGCTCTGCGAATCAAACACAAAAGCATTAATTTTCGATTATTGAAAACACGAAGAAAACTTTTATAATTATATCATATTTGTTGTTAATCAATGTTTTTTTTAAGTTTTATCTGAACTTAATTATTCTCATTATCTCATACAATGAAAAATATTTATTACGAAACGAGAAAATAAGTGTCCATTGACTTTTTGAGTAGCTGGCGCTTATCTATGAAAATCAATTGTTAAATAAGATTTTTTTTTTTTTACAGCTTACGAGTTGCGACTCATAAAAATAGGTTTGTTTTATTATTTAGTCAGTTCAGTTGTTCAAAACAAACTGAGTAAAAACATTAAAATTATGCAAACGAAAACACGTGATGTTAATTAAAAAAGAATTAAGAAGTAATCTTAAATAAATAATAATTTGACTAAATGTTTTCTACCTATCAGGAATAATAAATCTAATCTGAATAGTTTTTAGAGAATTTTGTTGCAGGTAATAAAAAAATTTATTTCTTGAGAAGAATGTGATCTTATGTATAAAAAAAATTGTATGCCAAAATCCAACCTCACATATTGAATTTTTATCAATATCATACGGCATAAATAAATAAATTAATGTCTTCAAATTAGGGAGGTGTGTTTTCAATCTCTCTTTAAGAAAAATATTAATCCATGTCTTCAAATTAGGGAGGCATTTTAAGTCATGTCTGAATAGAAAAATATTGATTACAAATTGTAGATAAAAAGGCAAAAAAAACAACTCTCTGTTGCTAAGCATAATAAATTACTTGATATTTTGATAACCAAGAGAGAATAAAATGCAAATGTCTCGTGATAGGGGTGCAAACGGATGAGATATTATACGTATGATTTCAGATTTGTATCTAAAAATTAGATACGAATATCTAATATCTAAATATTTATACATATATTAATATAGTTTTAAATTTTAATTATCTATATTCTAATAGTGTATATATACCAAATAGTTTAATATATATTATAAATAAATTTATGTCATTTACTGTTATAATATTATGGACTTTGATTTTTTTTAATAATATTTATATATAATTTTAATAAATAATAGTAGTGAAAAACAAATATCTAATCTGTAATTGTATTTATATATAAAAAATAAAAATAAATATTGTTTTACCACTATCCAATCCGGATTCGATCCATTTGCACCCCTAGAACACATGCTTGATATTTTGAAACAGTGATTTGATCTTTTGAACATTTGAATTTATTCATTCAAGTAATCGCGGAGTAGAATGTCAAATATAATATCCATTTTTAAAGTTAGAAATTTCTCATGTAGACTGTTTATATCAGGACCGTCCGATCAGAATCTGGACCAATCCGGTCTGAGGCAGAATGCACGGGATTCTTTTAATATGCGTGCGGAGTCTGATCGAATGGTCTGGATCTAAACAGAAATATTCTATATTCAGGTGATACGAATTCTTCTATGCAATGCAAACTCTCTCCATTCTCCCAAACATAAACCCTAGTCTACATAACCCACCCGCTCAAAACCTTAGCGGCGCCTCCGTCTCCACCTTCTCCCTCTCTCACGCGCGTGCGTCAAGCTTTTGCGAATAAAAATGGTGAAGAGGAGTAAAAGTAAGAAAGCTACTCATTCAATTTAAAATCTGACTTCAATTATCTCAGGTCGTAGAGCTAATTCCTGACTTGAAATACAGAGAGCAAGAGCAAGAGGGTTCCTCTAAGGAAGAAGTACAAGGTGATCAAGAAGGTAAAAGAGCACCACAGGAAGAAGGCGAAGGAGGCAAAGAAGCTCGGCATCAATGGAAGGAAGAAGGTCGAGAAGGATCCAGGAATCCCCAATGACTGGCCTTTTAAGGATCAGGAAATCAAGGCTCTCGAGGTCAGGCGGTCCCGTGCACTCGAGGAGCTGGAGCAGAAGAAAGCCGCTCGAAAAGAAAGGGTAAATATTCAAATTCTTCTTCTTAATGTCTCCTTGCACCAGAATCTGGTAATAATCAGGTGGCCTACTGTTTCCTGGTTGTAATGAGTCCATGTAAACTTGTTTGTTTGGCCCTGTACTGGAATTGTAACACTGGTATTTGCAATCGGGTCAAGTATTGCTTGCATTGGCCAGCATATCCTTGATTTTTATTTGGATAAGATTTCAGTTTTTCTTTTCATGGTTCTGTTGGTTTGCAAGCGTATACACTTCATTGATTACTGGTATTAAAAACGAGAGTTACAGAAAAATAAGAAAGAAAATTAGGCAGTTTGGGCCTTGGTTTTGGAAGAAATGATTGTTATATATTCATCTGTAGCAGAAGTTTTGATTATCAGTTCTGATGTAGCTTTTATTTTTTATGGAATGCAGGCGAAGAAGAGAAAGTTAGGTTTGCCCGAAAGTGATGATGATGTGTCAGGAGAGAAGGAAGAGACTCCTGCAGTGGCTAAAATTCAAGGTAACTTCAACTTGATATGGTTTTACTCGGATTATTTGTACATATGTACCTATTTTAATCCTTATTTTTTCTCAGATCATTCTGAAAGATCGTTTTATAAGGAATTGGTGAAGGTAATAGAAGCATCAGATGTCATATTAGAAGTGCTCGATGCACGTGATCCACTTGGCACTCGGTGTGTAGACATGGAAAAGATGGTTCTCAAAGTTGATCCAAGCAAGAGGATTGTTTTACTTCTTAACAAGATAGGTATGCAATATTTAAAATTGACTTGTGCAAATTAGGGTTGGTTCTTCTTTTCCAAAAAAGCACATATGTTTGAATATTGATTTGAACCTATGCCACCTGTGTGGACAAACCAGTGGTGACTGACAGAATGGTATAAACTCCGATTTAATGCAATTATTTTTCAATCGAGAAATATGTCAGATCGACTGACTCAACATTGAAGATATATTAAAAGGTGCTGACATCATATTCTGACTTGTAATATTTGTCCATGATAGATCTTGTTCCAAAGGAGGCAGTTGAGAAATGGCTGACATATCTAAGGGAAGAGTTGCCAGCAGTTGCATTCAAGTGCAGTACCCAGCAACAGAGGTCAAATCTTGGTTGGAAATCTTCAAAGGGTTCTAAAACTAGCAATATTCTTCAAACAAGTGACTGTCTCGGTGCCGACACTTTGATTAAGCTTTTAAAGAATTACACCAGGAGCCAGGAGGTGAGAAACTATTCTTTTCTTCATTGTTAAATTTTGTTTTTTTGTTCTGTGGTGATTGCAACAAATAGTAATATTTTTCTTTTGCAAAAGAATCAAATTGATTGTAACTATGTTCTATTTAGTTTCAACTGGGATGAGGTCAAGCCTGATTCTGGATATGAATAACGTCAGCTGGGCCTACTGATGTAAAGATAGCGTGCAATTCATTAGTAAAAGTTATCAATTAAGTGGAGCAGATCAGTAGCAATTTTTATTTATAAATTGCCAAGGTATTTGGGTGCCAAAGTTAAAAACAAACTGTTTTGTATTTGTTTTGCTCTGTCACAGCTCAAAGTTTCAATAACTGTTGGTATTGTGGGGCTACCTAATGTCGGTAAGAGCAGTCTAATCAACAGTCTGAAGAGGTCCCATGTTGTAAATGTCGGTTCTACCCCTGGAGTCACCCGGTCGATGCAAGAGATTCAACTGGATAAAAAGGTGAAACTACTTGACTGCCCTGGTGTTGTGATGTTGAGGTCTTCTGGCGGCGATGTATCAGTTGCTCTTCGAAATTGCAAAAGGATAGAGAAATTAGACGATCCAATTGCTCCTGGTAAATTTTTGTAATCACAATTGTAATTGATTTGTATTTAAAAGAAAACCTGGCTTCTTCGTGTGAATTTTTGGTATCTATTTCCAGTGAAGGAGATACTCAAGCTGTGTCCTGAAGAGAAGTTGCTGTCCATATACAATATTTCTCAGTTTAAATCTGTTGAGGAGTTCCTTCAAAAAGTGGCTACTCTAAGGGGTAAATTGAAAAAGGGTGGTGTGGTTGATGTGGAGGCCGCTGCCAGGATAGTGCTCCATGATTGGAATGAGGGTATGTTTTGTTTCTTTGTTGAACTATGTAAAATTATTTAAAAATTTGGTCACCCCTTGTTTTAAGTTGGGAATATGTTTATATTCTAGTAATGTGCAATTGAGTCAAATTTTATTTTATGCTAGGTAAAATTCCTTATTACACATTCCCGCCTACGAGGAGCAATGACGACATAGGAGAATCTGTAATTGTATCTGAATTGGGCAGAGAATTTAACACTGAGGAGGTCTACAAGGCCGAATCTTCATTTATTGAAAATCTGACTTCAGTTGATGACTACCGCCATGTTGAGGTCCCACCTCTCCCTCCACCAAAGTTTGATGAAGACATGCTAGAAGAGGTAATAGTTGCTTCATTTTGGTTTAACTTGAAAATTAAATTTGGTGAGCATGAATTTAGGTTTCACTTGTTAAGTGATATGATTTTTCTTAAATAGCATACACCATAACAAGATCGAATCTGCACATATTGTCTGAATGAATAGCTTTTCAAATTGCATTAGCATTTTATAACTGATGCTTTTACAGGATGAAGAGGAAGATAATGATGGTGACAAGCAGGTGCAAGATGAACCAAGTGGCTCTGATGTAATGCAAGATGAAGCCATGTCAGTGGCCAGCACAGATCGTCCGGAGACCAAGACAAGCAGCAAGACCCGGCAACACGAAAAGCTATACACAGAAGAGGGCATACTAGATCCACGCAAGCAAAGGGCAGAGAAGAAAAGGCGCAAGGCCAACAGAGTCAGCAAGGCAAATGACATGGATGCTGATTATGACTTCAAAGTTGATTATAATATGAAAGATGCACCATCAGAGGATGGTGATGGTGCCAGTGATGACGAGAAAGAATCAATGGCTGGGGTTGAATAGGATTGTTTTGATGATTCTAGACCGTGGATAGTACTGTTTATTCAAGGGCTTTGATTTTGTTGATTTTCTTTCTTTTTAAGATGGTTCTTGCGACCAGCAACAATTTTGTTCTTTTACTGGAGTATTAATGAAGATGAGTTGACAAAGCCGCAGTGAAAAATCTTCTCCAATTCCTTTAGCATTCCTTTGTCCAAATCTACAATGATAAAACTTGGCAATTTATATTCAGAACGAAAGATGCTTTATTATGCTTTATTGTTATTTGTTTGATGATAGTTTTATTATAGGGTACGATTATTTGACAATAGTTATTTGAGGATCTTGACAGATATTTTACAAATAAATTCAAATAACATTTAAAGTCAGAAGGTTAGTCAAACAAATAAATTTTATGTTAAGTATGGTCTGATAATGCATTAAAGAAAGTTAATTTTTTTAGTATTGAAAGTTTAACTTGGTATATAATAAAACATATTCAAAAGTTCATTACTTTTACTAATGTTGACATAATTCAAAATTTTATTGAAGTTTGTAGAAGTTGTCAAAATAAATAAATATTAGTAATACCTCAATTTTATATGTAGAAAAATTGCATGTTTTGTTACTCACTATGTATTGCAGAATATATCAGATCATAGAACAGTGGCTTCTCAAACAAACCCAACTAGTTTGTCCAATTCCATTTCCAAGTTCCAACACATTAACAGGATCCTCTACGGTAGATATATACGTAACGTACGTATAAAAATAATGCAACATAACTGAGAAAACAACACACTAGTATTGTGCTAATTCTCCCTGATCTGTATTAAGTATAAGCTAAAAATTAGGTAGTAAAACTAGCATGACATTTGCTAGATAGCAAATAAGCAAAAGAACAACCCACCCAAGTAACCTTTTAAATACACGATCAACTTTACCTACATAAATTATATCATAACCTACAAAAGCTGTACATCAGCACCATATTCCCTACAACCAAATTATCCAAGGCTATGCCGCTATACGACACTTACTGACTAAATTCCTGCATGTCGATCCAATTTTCATCAAACCCAAACAAAGGAGATGAAACAACTGCATCAAATGTATCCTGCACATTAGCATGTAAATTTCCTGAAATACCATTTGCAATCAAATTTGCTGTATTCTGCTCCATTGTTGAATCTATCAACTGTGTACATGCGGGCATGTTCCCAGTCTGCATACCACCTATGGTACCAGACTGTGCTGGTATAGAAGTGTCAATAGGCTGTTGTACTACAGAGGAATTGGCAGAATAGTCAGGTACACCTAGTTCAGAAGCCACACTAGCTAATATATCCTGCCAGCTTTTTGAGGTTACATCAGCATGACCTATTTGAGTTTGTGGCAGCACTGGTACATTCATGCTTGTGGGAATTTGCATGGATGCACTTGATTGGCTTTGGGTCCTCTGCAACGCATTATTTTGAACTGCATTCAGACTTCTTAGTAATGATTCATTAGACGTCGAATGAGATTGGTTCAAAATGGGGCCGGGTTGAGTTTGGTGCATATTCAAAACCCGATGGCAAGGTTGCCCAGTCCGCTTAAACGTATCTCTTGAGTAGACATGCATAGAGTTGGATCGGGCGAGTTGATGGGACCTGTATGGAAGGTACGGGCCGGATCTGTGGCCATGCATTGAGCCGGTAGTAATAGGACCAATAGTGGTTGATCTACGGGGCGGGATTTGAATTGAAGTTGGCCGAGAAACCTGATTCATGTTTGCTGCATATGATTTTTGAGGCACGGGGCGCCAAGGAGGCATGACACATGGCATGACATTTTGGAGAGTGGTTTTATGCAGAGACGGTGCTTTGTTGGAGTCCCTCAGTTTTTTCCACATGGGGATTTTATCTGTGGCATGGCAGTGGCTATCAAAATCGATCGAATTTACCCAAAATGTGCATGGAGCTGGCATGTCACATACATAGCAATGACACTGCATTCATTAAAGACCTTATTATAACACAATTAGTCCGTCTTAGTGATGAAAACTGAGAAATTTACCATACCCTGTGTTCACGCCTAATTTGAAATGTCTGATTTTGAGTCTAAGATGGTTATACTGTGCTATATTGCATGCATCACAATAGATTATTTGAAAACTTATGTGTAATCATAAATAGGTTTTCAACATCCTAATAATATTGAATTGGTGTGATTGGATATCCTCACATGAATTACTAGAAGCAATTCTTTTTAAAGTAAAAAAAAAAGGGAAGGAAGTGCTGCTCTCCAGCTTTTCTTCCAGTTACAAAACTAGTATTGATGCCATAGTGCTGGACTGTTGGTGAAGCTTATTATTATTTACATATCAGATGTAGGAATAAGAGAGGGTGAGACCCAAAATTCAAATGCCTATAATAACCTTTTCTTTTATATTAACCATATTGCTAAGTTTTAGCTTAAATTTAAACAAGAATTAGGTATAGGAAGGTTTAAATTCTCTTTGATGTTGTTCAAATTTGGCAACTGGCCAACTGCTATTACAAATTCCAGATACACTTGGAGAATGACTTAACGGCCTAATCAGTCAACAAATATCAATAAGGACAGTGACCTAAGGACTCTAAAGAAAACTTGACCAATAAAACTCTAAGAAAACTCAACTAATAAAATCATTTGTTAAGTCAACAAATATTAATAATGGCTATTACAAATTCCCAAAACTCTAAGAAAACTTGACTAATAAAAGTATTTGCCAAGTCAATTCATATTGATATGAATGTTTTTGATTCGAAATGAACACAGTGACCTAAGGAAAAAAACAAAGACAATAACACATAGAGTTGATTGAGACTGATAGACTCTAATTAGGTGACCTCAGGTGCAATTAACTCATAAAAGCCCAACTTTTAGATGCTTTGGTGGAGTATGAGATGTATGGATCAAGCAAAAGAACACACAGTTGAACAAAAAAAAATTTGTTGAAAATGTGATTTAACTGGTACCCAACTCTATTGGTTCTGTAACACAGTTCAGACATGTTCGACAATAGTGGAATGGTACCCAGATCAAGCAATGTTATGACAAGTCACCATAATATACTCACCATTTTACAATATTTGTCATGAGAAGTACTGTTGAATGGGAAGTTAGCACAGAGATGTCGTGGATGAGGGAAATCCCGGCAAGCTACCTGCATGATAATCAATTAATCAGGAAAAAGAGGATGAGAAATCAATTAATTTTCAATAACCTTGTTATTGCAAAATAAAAATAAAAAACATGTAATTACGGCACAATTATCTCTATCAAGCATGAATAGCAAATCATGAAAAATTCATATACAATGAAAGTCATGAACGGTATTCCTAGATATGAAATGGGAAGCAATAATTTTCAAAAAAATAATTGCGGTTAGATACACAGTTTACTACTAGTGTCAGTTTAAAGTAGTATAACAGCAATCCATGACCTTTTTTTATTGTAATAAACAATAAAACAAAACAATATTAGATTGAAAAATACTAAAGATGAATTATGCTTCAAACTTCAATCTTCTGTCACTGCACATAAATTAGATGCTATAAGCAAGGTTTTATAAAATACAAGACAAACAAATGATGAAGTCACTTGAGTGAGGCTATGGTACTATGCATAGCGCAGATCAGTCAGTACTTTGGCTTCATGTCTTTGTTTTCAAAGTTCAAACAGGCAATCGGAACTGCTCAAAATGACTTTCATATGAAAATATACTTGGTGACTAAATTTTACATTATTTTGAGTTTTTTTTCAATTTTTTAAGATAGGTATAAGATCACTAATTTTGAATGGTTCAGAAATCAAGTGATTTTCTACATATCTAAAAAATAGTAAAAATATTCTGAATATAAAATTTGATCTCCATGTACATTGTCACATAAAAATCATGTTGAGCAGTTCGGCTCAACTGTTTAGACTTTGAAAACGAAGATATCGAGTAATTACAGACCAATTTGCACTATGCATAGTTCCATAGCCACACTCAAGTCAATTGGCAAAAAAATAAGAATTCCAATACCTCTCCCTTTGATCCGACTATCTCTATTTCATCTGAATCATCAACCTTATCACCACTAACAGCCACAACTGACTTATCAGGATCAGAATCGAGCACTAAACAGTCGTCGTCGTCATCATCATCACCACCACCCTTCTTTTCATAAATTTGATCATCATCATCACTGACAGACAGTCTTGTGGGGACCGCAGTCTTCTTCGGTCCCACAACCGGTGGAGTTGACAGCTCATCCATGATAATTAGATCATCAAACCATTCTAATGTGTCACCCGACCCGTTTAAATGCTTCTTCATGAAGGAATTATTATTACTGTTGTTAGCATCTTCTTCTTCAGAGCTTATATCGACAACATCTGAATATGAACCCATCATAATTTTCAATAGATTCAAAACTAAGAAAGAAAGGGATCAGGAGGCTACGAATTTAGCGATTTCCCCAAAACCTCCGCTGATAAAATTTAGAACCCTAAAGTAATTTGTGGCTTTGTTGGAGAGATTAAGAGAAGATAGAAAGACACGATTTATTGATGATTAAAAAAACCAAATTAAGAGATGATACTAGAAAACCTGCTACACAAAGCGATCGAAGTCCTGAAGATGAAATCTTGGAGATGAATCTTTCGATAAAAAATATCAAATCGGAAAAAGGGGCAAAGCGTTCTGCGAACTTGCGATTTTGCTCAAATAGGTCTCAAATTACACCAACGAAAAAGGAGAAAAAGGAAAAACGAAGGACTAATACAGAAAATTGGAAAATTAGGGCAAAATACGACGGCGTGATGTTTCGCACCGCCTACGAAGGATAACCTAATTTAGTAAATGCGAAATCACAAATAGGATCCTTGCAAGAAAAAAAAAAAAAAGGAAAAGGAAGGGGGAACTGCCCTTGCATTTTTCTTCCCTAGAGTGGAACAACTGCAGTTTCCCAATGCCTGAAAAGGTTTTCCACTGTTGTAGTCCTTTTATATCTCAAAAGGACTTCCAAATTATCGTCCATATATATCATCCGTCGGAAGCTGTACTATTGTGTCCCAACAAGGTAACAACCCAAGAATATAATTAACACACCATATATCCCTAAAAATTATGAAATATCAGATATATATTAATTTTCAAAAGATGCAAACGAAGAAGCGGAGCCTGAGCCGGGTTTGATGTTTCGTTCATCTAAGAGGCAAGGAAGAAAAACTAGGGATGACTTAATCGGATTGGACCAGGTTTGCATGTGGATGTTAGAGCCTGAGCCCGGTCAAAACTTTGATTATTAAAATGATCACATATTAATAAAATGGATAAAGGTTCCATACAAATATCTCATGATATTAAAATGATCAAATATTGACTAATCAAGGACTAATCAAAAGTTAAATAATATGCACAGTTACGAATATTTATTTTGCATGCTTCGGTGTTGTTGTTGATGATGATAATAGTAATAGTAATCATAACAACAATAACAACACTAAATTAATATACTAGATCTTTTGTAGAGAGTACCACTTTAATAATAATAAGTGCCAGAAGTACGTTACCAAAAGGCCCCAAAAAAAGTTAACAATTTTGATGGAGGCAAGTGTTCCGATCTATTAGTCTGAGAGCCAGACGTCTACTTACGAACCATTCGCAGGTCTTCTTGCAAGATTAATTTAAGAGGGAACAGAATACAGCATATTAAAATAATAATTTACTGTCGGCAGAGAAGCTCCGACTGAAGGCTACATCTGTGCCTCGTTTCAAAATTTACAGATATTAACTTGTGTAAATTTTGAAACGAGGCTCCATGTCCATGTACATATCAAGCGTCTTCTTTTCAAAATGATCGACATTAATCAGTAATGTGTAACGAATAAGCAATATCATGCAAACAAAATTTCAAATTTGTTTCCTTTAGATAATAATGCACTACTTCCTCACTAAATCCAGTCACCACGACTACTCAAATCAGAATTCAATACCATCCATCTCGCATACAATTTATAGCACACTAATTAAATTTAGTCTTAGAAAAAACGAGAAACATTATCGTCAGAATGGTACACGAGCCTAAACTACATAACCTATCACCTAAATGATAAAACATACATTGTACCACCTGCTAACACCAGGATACAGCAAAAATTTGCACATACCACTAAGAGCCCTGCTGGTTTTATTCCTCAGATATCTCAGGCATACATAGTGGCCATGAAGTTCACCCTTCTCTATTATACCTAGTTTGTAAATTAGTAGTAGGTGCCATAATATTGCTGCTGAGTAGTTGTTGCAGGTTGTGGTGGCACGGAAGTAGCAGCAGTTGGGGCAGCCACTGGCTGAACAACAGTTTGTGGTGGGTAAGCCTATGAAAATCCAATGAAACAAATGTCAATATATGAATTGATAATAAATTTAAAACTTTTCCACAAGGAGACCAAGTCGAATATGACCTCAAATGATATCTGTAATTCCTTGTGACTTTAGCTCTTGACTTGTAACATGTTTTTTAAGTTTAACACGGCTTCATTGAATTTTAGGATCAGCTTCATTGCCAGGTGAGAACTCAGAAAAACAGCAGTTTTGAGAATTAATATAAGGATTACCTGAGGATATGTGGTAGGATAAGCACCATAAGCAGTGCCAGCCTGAGGAGTTGACTGAGGTGCTTGTACCTGACCATAGGCAGTGTAGCCTCCATATGCAGCATAACCAGCCTTAAGGTACATAAAATATGAAGTTCACATATGAACAAGAGTGCAGTATGATAGAATATTCTCAGAGACAACAAACAGTATTTACAGAGAAATAAATATAGCTAGTTAACTAGCAGATAAGACATCACATTTGAAAAGTAAATTCAAATAATTTTCCTATTATTGTAAAATACTCGCGACTTAGGTTTGTTGGATAAAGAGGAAATTAGTTGTAATGGAGATAAACATCACGCCTCAAGTAAAAAAGATCAAAGAAAGATCACATATTAATAAAGGTTATACATACCCCATCCTGAAAATTTCTAGCAACCTGGCACAACCATCACACAAGTCATACCCAATTCACCAAGTACAACGGTCAAGAAAAAACCACATATATTAAGCTTGATGATTTTGCCACGTTCTACATTTTTCAAATTTCTGTGCTTGCAAAACCTCATCAAAAAGGTTCATATATAAACTTGTTCAAATGCAAGGGTACCTGTGCAGAATATGGAGGAGCCCAGGCTGCTGCAGGAGCTGCGGCAGGAGCAGCAGGAGTGGCGACAGGGTTAAGGGCAGGTGCAGCGGTAGGGGCAGGAGCAGGAGCTGCAACTTGAGGAGGAGTTTTCTGTGCATAAGCAGCCGGCCACTGAGTTGTGGCCCCAGCCTGAGGATTCGAATAGGTGCCCACGAGTGACTGAGCCTGGACCTGAGTCTGTTCGATTTTTGAAACCTTGGCTCTGTCTGACAAGAGAGAATCATCAGCACTCCGCTTCCGTGTAAGGAGGACACTCCGCTGGCGTGAAAAGAGTATCATGTGCCTGTTGCTGGCCTTTTTGATCAACTCATTATCCCCAAACATATCCAAAAACTGCAGTTTGATCAATAATCAGCTGATGATTGGATTAAGATGGGCTAAAACATCAGTATCAGAAGCAATTGTGTTCGTGCGGATCTCTCCTCTTTACTAAAATGTATTGGGAAAAGCTTCCCAAGAAAATATATATATATACCTCCAGAAATATGCACGATAACTCTTCTCTCTCACTTGAGCTGGCAACAGCAGAGGGGTTTTCTGGGTTCGGAGTGATAAACTTCTCTACCAGAGAATCTAGATACTTAATTCTCTTTGGCAATGGACCAATTGACTCAAGATGAAACATAGCCTGTGAAAAATGAAATTAGAGCATCAACAAAACTTAACAAAAAGTTACCAAAAAGAACATGAAACAAAAAAGAATGGACTCAAGAAGTAGATATTAGAGATATACCTCAAGAATATGCTTCGATAATGGCATTTTCTCAAGAGATTCTCCTAAAATTTCCCTAGCCTTCTCTACATCGCCAGCAACCTACCAGGAACAGAAAAAACAGTTTAAAAAGGGCAAGAGCTGAAGACAAACTCATTACTTGATAAACATATAAAATGTACCATTCATGAAGAAAATCATGAATATGGGTTAGGATGCAATTATACAAATACATTTTTTAAATTAGTATGTCATCTATCAACCAAATGAGAATTTAGATTATCCCAACAGATGGGCCCTGACAATATTTGCAAGTGTAGATATCTGTTTGGCCTGCTAGTAACTTCTATGGATAAGCAAGGAGAAAGTAATTATCTTACTAAATGCAGGAAGCGAGAGTATTGAATAAGTAGCATGGGCAAAATCACACTTTGTTCCTTTTCCTGTTCAGCTGCAATTGCGTTTTGATAAACAGAAAAGGAAACTTCCTTTTCACCCTGGAAAGAAAAAAAATTGCATCAGGAGACTTGTATTTATGGAAAATATCCATAGTGAATTGATAAATTGTTAAATAATAATACCAGTCTATACTCCATGTTTGCATGTCTCACAATGGCTTCAAGCAAGCCAGGCGATATATCAGAATAAAGAAGTTGATACTCTGCACGGGCTCCTTCTAGATCACCTGTTTGTTCCTTGAATCTGGCTGCAAATAAGTGAATTTCTGGTTGTTTCTGTTTATAAAAAGAACAAAATGCAGTTAGCAAGCCTAGACATCAAACAATTAGATAGAATGAATAGGTGGGATGTTCTACTATAATATCACATCAGTTATTTATAATAAGTACTAAGTAGGATTGAGTATATGTATTGATTGGTACCAATGAATCATAACCCACACTAAAATAGCTACTTTTAACACCCCAGATATAATTTACCATCTCAATAAAATACACAACAAGATTCAATTAAGTCAAAAATACAGGTATGCATCTGGTAATGTTAACCCAAAAGAAAACGAAGAAAGAAAAATTACCTTGACAAAGACTTGTGTAGCACGGGCAAGAGCATTGTTAGCCAGTTCCAAGCTTCCAGTTGCATCCATATGATTAACATAACGCTTCCAGTACTCCGGATAGTTAGCACATGCAATTAAGCACCGCTCATACAATTTCAAAACCTGAAATGACCAACCACATCATCAGAATATGTAACAAATGTAAGGTGAAATAATACCAATTGGAAAAGGAATATGATATTTTCGAAAAGAATGTTCACACGAAGTACTTCATTAGCTGGGAGGCCCCCTCAATATCTTATAGATACATTGTTAATAGGGTAAGGATTAAGCAAACACAGACCTGCATGTATGAGATTAAAGTATTTAAGATTATGTAGTATTTTGAAAAGATTGAAAAATTCATCAACCCATAACATTCCACTGACAAATTAGAGTTTGGAGTACTTAGCCTCTGCGGAACCATACAAAGGGCCGATGCTCTACCACCAGTTAAGCAAGCTTCATAAGCATACAAAGGGAGCCAATACAACTGAACTGTGAGTTAATTAAAGAAATCAACCTGATTCTAGAAAATTAAATTTATAAAAAAGAAGACATGTTTACCTTATTGAAATCATCTTCCTTCTCAATGAAGTCCAGGTAATTGTGCCAGTTGTCAAGCTCTGGGTCGTCAAGAGGCTTGACATGGAAGTAGGGCCTTCTAATACCCAATTCAAAAGCGATGATCTTAGATTCATACTCTTTGGCCTTCTTATACATCTCTTCCCTGATTGAAACATACTTCTCCAACTCTTCCGAATCCAAGGCTTCTTTAGCGGGATCGTTCCCACTGTCATGCGGGGCCTCCCCATCCAAAACTTTCTCATCAGTCCCGGTCTCTAAATTGGTGGATGATGCTGTTGCAGCAGCCTCATCAGATGTCCTTAATTCCGACAAGGGATGACTTGCTGTTAACTCCTTGAAGCTGGAAATTTGAAGGTAAACAGCACGAAAAATATTTTATTAATAATTCCAGCAGTATCAATAATAACAAAGTACGAGAATGAAAATTTGTGTTACCAATTATAATAACGATCAAATTGTTGGATGGGATGCTCAAGTATCCTGGTATAAATAGTTGCAAGATTGCTCCAAGCCTGCTGCGACTCTTCATATCTAATATACTCATCCCATAATAAATCAGACCGGTAATCAGTGCCCACGTATGCCAAACCTCGGTCAAAAAGCCTGAAATCAATGTAGTTCAAGAAAATTTGTTACGCTTGTAAAATCCCATAAATTTGTTTCCTAACTGGGCTTTAATTGAAGTACAATAACACCAAGACACTACCAAATGCAGTGCATTTACCTTCAAGGATTACCATGACATGCTCTTCCAACCAGCATTTAATTACCAGTGCGCCGAATGTAGCCTCAAGACAGTCAAGGGAATGTAAAGTTGGTTATTTTTCAAGAACAAATGACAAAAGTTGGGCAAGTTTTAGGGTTGTAGTCTACATTAAGTAAACTAAACAAGGGTAGGACTAATTTTATGTTATAATCCGTCTCATCAACCCTTCCTTCATGCTGACCTTGCATGTGAAAAGAGATTAGCAAGTCTATCTTCTGAAATAAAAGGACCATCTTATCTCATGAAATCAAAAACAAGGGAAATTGATTGAATTCACCTTCTTACAATATCTGGATCATCATATGTCGAAATTGCGAACTGACAGTAATTGCCCCAAATTTCCACGGAATAGGTAACGGCCAAAACTGCTCTCTCATACACTTCCACAGTCTTTTCAACTCCATCAAGGCGTGCTTCATGGTCAGCATACTTCTTCCAATAGCCAAAACAGAGGGGGAACTCGGCCAAGAAGGCATCATAAACTTTACGTAATTTTATGATGTCAGTCTGCAATATACAAATACCAATAATTGTATGATGCCATGGAGGTAGGGCTGAAAATGGATCAAATACAAAGCGGATAGTGGTAAAACCATAACCATGTCCTCTTTTTTTCCAGAATACGGATCAGATATTTATTAAAAAAAATTTAAATATTATTAAAAAAATACCAAAGTTCATAATATTTATCTAATTATAATGATGAATAAAATAATTATTTCCATAATATATATTAAAATATAAGGTATACATCTACTATTTGGATATGGATAATTGACATGTAAAAACCATATCAGTATCCGTATCAACACGGATATTCAGATATCGAATACCCATATCTAATTTTTCCGAATACAGATCGGATATTATCCACTCCATTTTGACCCCTACATGGAGGTAAGTGAATCCCCAATTTCTTTTTGTGTTACTAGATAAGCAACTTTTGCCCCTTCCGTAATTTATAATTTAGAAAACTAAACAGTTGCTAACATAAGAGAGATAATGCCATTAAATAAATGAAAGCACATTAATTTTTTACACCTTCAGGTCCACTGAAAAGGTTATAATTTTTATTTGGAGGTAAATGTAGAAAGTGATGCTATGCAAGACGATTGACAGAGCACATTAATTTTTTACACCTTCAAGTAATGAAAAGGTTATAATTTTTATTGGAGGTAAATGTAGAAAATGATGCTAGGCAAGAGGATTGACAAGAGCACATTAATTTTTTTACATATTCAACTCTACTGAAAAGATTATAATTTTTATTTGGAGGTAAATGTAGAAAATGAAATGGGATTGCTTCCCATTGGTTATACTAGTCTGCTGAAATCATTAACATTACAGCTTCTATGAAGAGAGGAGAAAGAGATATAACAATACCACAGCAACTCTCTCTGTTTCATCTATAAGTGACGTCCAGGAATTGAAGTCCAAGCAATTCACTCTAACCATATTCCATAGCCTTTCCTCTTCCACAGAATACACTCCTGCATGCACACATATACACAACAATCAAAATTCATAAAAACCATGATAACATGAATGTATGATATAGATCGTAAGGATCAAAGGTTAAAGGAAAGTGGCACAGATAAAAATATAATAAAACTGTATATTATCATAACAAGTTGAAATCTAAATACCTTCCAGATATTGTTGATTTTGTTGATCAATGGTCATGTTACTGACACCATTTTGCAAAGCTCCATTTTCAGAAACCTGTGCAGATTGATAACCAGCAATTTCACCAGAATTTCCATTTACAGGGTTCTGATCAGACATGTAAGGTGCCACAGCAGCCATACTTACATCAGGATTGTCACTACCCGTCGATTGGTAGGCAACAGCTGCATCACTGCCAGGATTAGTGGGTTCGTCTTTAAGCTGCACATCAGATGGATTTTCTATAGCAGCAGACTGGTTGCTTTCCATGTTTGCAGAAAAAAAACCTGACAGACCGAGTAAAAGAGCAGATATGAGAAAGTTAAAATATGAAATACTTCAAAGCAGCTCTTTTGGTATAATCTGGTAAACATGGCCTCAATTGTCATTTTGGTAATCAAATCAGCTCTTTTGACAATTCTTATCTCAGATTTCTCAAAAAAAGTAAAGACAATTCTCATCTCAGATACTGTAATCAATTTCAAGCAGAGATGCAGTGAAGACCGGGGGGGTGTGCCGAGAACAACCCCCCCACCCCCCACCCACCCACCAAATTCTATCGTTCGTTCGTCAAGTAGCATTGTTTTGTTACTACAATGGCTTGATCCGATTATTGGCGATTTTTCAAACCCTAAACCCTAAAAATCATTTTGGGTGAAGAACCTAAGAATCGGAAGAGACTCACCTTATGATCGAGTTACGTCGATTCTTGCTTCTAATTGTTTGGGACTTCACTGATTTCTTCAGATTTGATTTCTTCTACCGACTCGAATTGTTGGAAGGAAGAGCCGCAAGAAGGATGTGATTGATCGATCGGATAAACTATTTGGGGATAGCGTGAAGTAGTTTCGTTAATTAAAGGAGGAAGATGGTATGTTGTAGGGTGAGATCCGACGGCTACTAAATTTATTATAGTTGGGCCGGGTTGGGCCGGGTGTTAAAACCTTCTTTTATCTTGGGCCGTGTTTTTAGAACTTTGTTGGGCTGGTTAGAGTCCCGCTGTTGTGCCAACACTGTCATATCAGCTCAAGGGTTGAACCAGAACCACTCAACCACCTCCAAAACCACGGACTAATATCCTCTCGTGCATTGCATTGGATTTCACATCCTCTCCGTTACATGAAAATGAAATGGGTAAATTTCGCTCAAGGGTTGAACCAGAACCACCTCCAAAACCACGGACTAATATCCTCTCATGCATTGTATTGGATTTCACATCCTCTCCATTACATGAAAATGAAATGGGTAAATTTCGCTAGAGATTACTAAACTTTGTTATTCATCACAAATTGGTCACTCAAGTTTGATTTGTCACTTTTAAGTCACTCAACTTTGTTATTTGTCTCAATCAAGTCCCTCTATACTTTTTCATCCAAAAATTTAACAGAATATTCATATTCCGTCCAAAATATTAATGGAATATACTTATTCCCTCCAAAATATTAACGGAATTAGCATATTCCATTCAAAATACTAACAGAATTAACATATTCCGTTAAAATTTTGGATGGAAAAAATAGAGGGACTTGATTGAGACAAATAACAAAGTTGAGTAACTCAAAAGGGACAAATCAAACTTGAATGACCAATTCGTGACAAATAACAAAGTTTAGTGACCTACAGCGAAATTTACCCAAATGAAATCTTTTACAGTTAGTGGATTTGGGAAAACAGCTTGGGTTCGATGGCTATGGAACCCAAAGTGGTTCCAATGGGTTTGCCAATACGCTATTACTGATACTCGCTGATGATGTCATCCCGATCGTTGATTAACGTCATCCCGCCCGCTGATGCAGTTTTAGAGACCGATTTTTTTTTGTTGCTGATGCTGTTTGCTGACATCGTATCACGCCTTCAGCGACCAAATATTCGATTGCTAATGTTTAATCCCATCGTCGATATCTATTTTCAGTGATCAATATTTTGGTCATTGATATTTGAAATCCGGTTGCTGAAATCGATTTTCAGCGATGATATTTGGAATCCGGTCGTTGAAACCTATTTTCAGCGACTAAAATATTGGTCACTAATGTTTAAAATCTGATCACTAACATCTATTTCTAGCGATCATTTATTGGACACTGATGGTCAAAACCTAGTCGTTGATGCATCTATCAACATTTTTCTTTTACCATTTATTTTTATAATTAGTCAATTCAATACATAATATTTTTTTGTCACTTATTTTTCTAATTAGTCAATTCATAACTTTTCAATATCGACATACTACAAGATATCAAATAACAAAAATATCTAAACATCAAATCATCAAAATCAAACATTTAAAAATCAAACATAAACATCTCAATACCAAACATAAACCTTTCGGATTAATTCTCATTTTTTTTCATAGACCCGTTTGAATGGTCTGTATTTTCCCCACCTTTATCTATTTATGTTCTCAATTAGGGCGTGTTCGGCAAAAGAAAAAAAAATGAAAATAAGAATAGGAATGTAACTGACATTTTTTAAAAATACCAAAAAAAATTATTAAAAATAACCAGAGTCTACCCAAATTTTTAAAAATGTCCAAACTGCCAATATTTTCGGCGGTTCGGAGTTTTCATTCCGAACCGCCTATTTTCCAGGTGGTCCGAGGTTTTTTTAATTTAATTATTTATTTATTTTTTATTCCTGACTGCCTAATTTATCAGCGGTCCAATATATATATATATATATATATATATATTTTGCAAATCAAATTTGCACGTCTGGTTAACATAGCAAAACACCTTTAAAAATTGTAAAAATTAACTGACATGTAGTATTGACATTTTAGAACAGAACTGTGAAGTTTCATACAAAATCTCTGAACAGGTCGTGAGTTATCAACTCTCAAAAATTGCCCGAACTGCTGAATATTTCATTCTGAGTCCAACTTTGCACATCTGGTTAACATAGCAAAACACCTTCAAAAATTATGAAAATTGACAGATATGCAGTCTTAACATCGTAGAACAGGACTATGAAGTTTCATACAAAATCTCCAAACAGGTCGTGAGTTATCGGCTCTCAAATATTGCCCGAACTGCTGAATATTTCATTCTGAGCCCAACTTTGCACATTTGATTAACATAGCAAAACACCTTTAAAAATCGTGAAAATTGACCAACATGCATTTTTGATAGCATAGAACAGTATTGCGAAGTTTCATATAAAATCTTCGAACAGGTCGTGAGTTATCCGCTCAGAGTGAAATATTTAGCAATTCGGGTAATTTTTGAGAGCCGATAACTCACAACCTGTTCGGAGATTTTGTATGAAACTTCACAGTCCTGTTCTACGATGTTAAGACTTCATATCTGTCAATTTTCATGATTTTTGAAGGTGTTTTGCTATGTTAACCAGATGTGCAAAGTTGGGCTCAGAATGAAATATTCAGCAGTTCGGATAATTTTTGAGAGCTGATAACTCACGATCTGTTAGGAGATTTTGTATGAAACTTCACAGTCCTGTTCTATGATGTCAAGACTGTATGTAGGTCAATTTTCACGATTTTTGAAGGTGTTTGTTATGTTAACCAGATTTGCAAAAAAAAAAAAAAATCTCGGACCGCCGATAAATTAGGTGGTTCGGAATAAAAAAAAAATTCGGACTGCTTGGCAAATAGGTGGTTCCGAATAAAAATTTCGGACCACGGAAAGTATTAGCGGTTTGGATATTTTTAAAAATTTGGGCTGACTCTGGTTATTTTTAATATATATTTTTTGGGTATTTTTAAAAATGTCGGGGAATGTAAAAATTTTGAACTAAAACAAATTATGTCCAAAACATTGAAAAATTAAAGAAAAAAGTTCATGAACTGAGATCAAATTTTGTTTTTTTTACCCACGATAACTTATTACTCTCTCAATTTTTTTTCCCCCACAAAACTTATCATTCTGTCTTCTCTATATCTGTATGATTAAATTCGAATTAAGCCCATTAGGAAATTATTAGGCACAACTCATACCTCTAAGAATTGTATATAGGTACCTCCCTCAGCTTTAAATTTCTCTTGTGGGACTAATAAAGTAATAATGCTTCGGAATCCGGACTGCACTTCTCCCTTTTTCTTTTGGGATTTTATTTAGTTTATTTTTTTTCTTCCTTTCACGTGGTAGAGAATGAGACCTTCAAGCACATCATGTTGGCCTCTGTTTCTTTTTTTAGTTTGAATTTTTGTAACATGAACCTTTAAATTGATAAATAATTATTTTACTATTTGCGCTACAGTACTCTTGCTATAGTATCTACAGAGAAATAATATATTATAGTTCCCGCTAATTATATAGTTTCAACTAATTATTATTTTAAAATCCCAGCAACATCATTTTTCTATAATTCCCACTAATTATATAGTTTTTCTTTTACAATCTCCGCACTTGTTCTCGCATCAACTTTTTTCTAACAAAAATAGTTGACTTCATAATAATAAATACTTCAATGCATATAAATACTTCCAGTGTTATGTGTAAAAAGATAGTTAGATATGTATACATTCGTGGATATAAATACTTAGAAAATAAGATATTGACACTTAAAAAATATTAATATTTTGATACGTGACTTGTTATGATTATCTCTTTTTGAGTTCTCCAATTATCTCCGGATCAACCTTCTTCTAACAAAAATAGTTGACCTCATACTTATAAATACTTTAGTACATACGTATAAATATTTTCAATACTTAGATATTACTACTTCAGTGTCATATGTAAAAAATACTTGCAGGTATAGGTATAACTACTTGTACGGCGAGGTACAAATACTTGCGCGACGACGATTCTGAAAATATGTTATCATGGATCTCATTTGAAAGAAAAAATTGCGTAGGTATTAATAATATGGGAAAAAAATTAAAATTGTAGGGATTTTGCAGTCTCTGCATAAAATTATATTTCTGCATTTAATTTTCAATAGTCCCCCCATGGGTACAGTGATGCCGGTACTATTATCTTTGTACTGCAGTTCCCACACAATAAATAACTATTCACCTCATAGTTATAAATACTTCTGTAATAGGTATAAATACTTCCATGTATAGATATTAATACTTTAGAAAAAAAATTTCAAATTGTAGAGTTTTTGAAATCCCCACAAAAAGCTATTTTCCCACATTTAATTTTCATGGTCCCCTTGCGGATACAGTGCTGGTACTATAGCTAGGGCTGGCAAAAAAATTCGAGATTCATGATTCGATTCGAGTTTAATTCGATTCGAAATGGATTCGAATTGAACGAACCAAACCAAGTTCGGTTTGGAATTAATTCAAACCAAACTCAAACCTAGCCTGGTTCGATCAAAATAGGTTCGTGATTTGTTTTTTGTTCGAATCTCATAAAATCACTAACCATCCATTTATCTGATGAAATTAACTTAGCTGACACTCTCTCGCTCTCAAATCTAACCTAGTTCTCTCTCCACTTCCCCCTAACTCACTCTCTCTCAAGTTCTAAAATATAGCCGACACTCTCAGCGACTAGCTGTTCTTCATCTGTCACTCCTCTCTCCAGCCTAGATGACTCTCTCCTCTCTCTTCGGTCATCTCTCATAGTTCATATCAGGAAAGCTGTCTCTGATGTATTTTTTCATGAATAATTTTTCAACTTAAAAACACTCATTTCATAGTTCATATCGGTAAAAGGAAGCCATATGAATTTTGTTCTGTGAGAAAAAAATTCATGTATAAACTATCAGTATAATTAAGGTTGCTAAAAATAATTTAGTTCGTGGTTCGATTCGGGTTCGATTTGAAAAATGTGTAGTTCGCAATTAATTCGATTCAAAATGGGTTCGGTTCAAAACAAATCAAACTAGGTTTGGTTCGAAATTAATTCAAACCAAACTTAAACCTAAGGTAAGTTCAGTTCGGTTCGATTCGGTTCATTGCCACCCCTAATTGTAGCGTGGGTACTTTTATCAGTTTCCATATTATATTTATCTTTTTTGTTAAGTTTGAAATTTTGTAACTTGAACTTTTAAATTTATAAATATTATATTTATCTGTTTTTTTTAGTTTGAATTTTCGTAACTTCAACCTTTAAATCTAAAATATTGTATTTACAACAAAAATTTACAATCCATTCAACTATTAAATTTACTACATAATATTAGACTTATTAAATAGATATACATATACTTTTAAATAAATCAAGGTTTCCACGATTAATCTCACAATACAACTAAAAACTAATTTTAATAAATTTTTGTAATTATTTTCATGCATATTTGTATTTGTGGATTTCTATTTTTTTAAAAGTGAGTTTTCAATCCCGTCAAATCTCATTCCGTTATAATTCCATTGTAAACGAACAGAGCCTCAGTATCATGGTCCATGAGATGAATCGTAGCTTGGAGAAATGATCGTTTCAGCTTAATAATTTACATGCTAATGTCTTATTTATATTTTATAGTAAATTTTAGGGAAGATTATTTTTTGTTTTGCACAAAATTAAAGTGACACAGTAAATCGATCTAGAAATAAAATTCAACAAAATACACTCAAATTAAGAAGATATTGTTGTCTCAAGGTCAATTAATGGTCCATAAAATGTCAATTTACCACTTATTATTGGATTATATCTAACACACACACAGTCACACACATGGATCCTGTGCCGCGCGGATTTCAGCAGTAGAATCGGAGGAGTTTGTGCATATGCGCACAGCACGAATCTTAATGCATTTACGCTGAAGATTTATGCTGGAAAATTCATGCACGGCAAATAAACCCAAGTTTAGACCAGCTCCACTGTTTGACTCACAGGGAATCGCTCCAAACTATTTCAAAGTATCCGCTGAAGGTTCCTCCTGTAACTTCTCAATTTTTCCATTTCGTGTTCTGATTTCGATTTCTATAATTTGGCGTTGGTCAGGGTTGGTAGCTTTTTAGCATGCTTGGGTTACTTGGTCAATTTTTTTAGTTTCTTATATCTTTAATTGTAAATTCACTTCAACAACAGACTCCATGGTTAAAATATATATATATACACACACGAGACAATGCTTCAAATTTACTGAGTTCACTTACCAAATGCCTCGTAGGAATATAACACGACGACATGTGCAATTGTGCCCCCTGTATGCTGGTAAGCTTAATGGAGATAAGGCTCTGAGCTAAAAAGGAAACAAGAGATTCTATGCTTCTCTGAGGCATTTCATCAAGCAGGTGATCAGCGCCAGATTCTCTTATACAAGATGGTGGAACAGTTCTTCCCCATGACTCAATTCATTGAACCCGGACCCATAGAACCATTGATCCTCCTAACTGGTTCCGTTGGCTGGTAATGCTGATTCTCCTCCATTGACCATTTAGTTTTACTAATTGTGAATAACTGCCAAATTCAAACAATGCAATTATGGTCATGTCTCAAACGTATTGTTCTTTGTTTGTGCACGAACAGTGGAAAAACTTCTCTTCTTTTCCAGTTCGCCATCAACCGTGCACTGGAGAACTCCAGTGAGGTGGTGTTTATCTGCAACAAAGCTAAACTGGAGAACAAGCCTCCTTTCCTGTCAGAGGTTAGTCATACTTTTTTCAACTCACATATTAAAAAATTCAACTTGAAGTCATGTATATTGAAGTGAACGTTCAATTTTTTTTTCAGGCCATCGATCCATCTTCAGATGTATTTGAAAGGATACAAATTAAGTAAGATTTTAGATGCTTGAAAATCGTAATATTTTGTATTCCCAGTTCCTGCCAAAGAAGGTTTCTGAGAATGTAACAGTACCAAATATTCACAATTTAAAGTCCTATTGTAAAAAATTCCACAACAGTCTTTACTGTACATTTTGAAAGTGGGAGTCTTTTGAGATCAGAAATTAAAAATAATATAATAAACTAAATTAAACTGTTGGACTGCTATGGTGACTGGTGCTTTTTGTCAACCTGTTTTGATTTTGATAATAAACTTAGGCACATTTAGCTATTTAGGACTGAAGAATACACTGCCTTGTATAAAAAACTATAAGAAAATTAGCAAACAAACAGAAAAAAGGACATTTTATCTCCTTTTTGCCCCTAGGTATATAGAAGACTATGAAGATATCAAAATGTACTTTGCTGCATTTCACCTCCATGAAAAATTTCCTTCTGCAGTAATTATTGATGACTTTGGAGGTTTCTTTAATGACAGGTATGAACATGATTATATTTAATAACCAGTATTGAACAATTTAAAGTAGTTGACAGTAGAATGATACCATTTAAAATTTTTCAGATGCTGTCAACAAAAATATGGCAATGCACGTGGTAGAGACCTTGCCATGGCTCGAACATTGGCTTTATGTCAGGATGCTGTCTCACATGCCAAGTAAAGATAAGAAATAAGTGAAAAGATTTATTCCTATTTATTTTGATTTTGGTTCAAAATAAGTCTAATTTCCTCTTTTTGTCAGTGAAAAGCTACAACCTCATAAATCTTGCACCATTTTACTATCTGATTTACAACAAGGCGATACCCCGCGACTGCTATTCATTTACAAGCGATGGATAAACTGTTTCTTTACTGTTGAAGGTAATCAATCTTTTATCTTCTGTTCATTCTTTGTAGTCTCCCAAAGGAGAATAAGAAAAGATTTTAAATACAACTGTTCTCTCTTTTAGACTTTTGTAGCTTGAATTTAAAGTACGCAATTACTTGCTATTTTTATTTATCAATATTAGATGAAAGTTCGCTTTCAATCTAATTACTAATATAGTTTGGCCCCTGAACTTTTTTGGTTCAATCAGTCCCGTGACATATTACACCTGACTCAGTCAAGTCCCTGCTATTAGCACCTAATTTCTGGTGTTAGACCTATCAAGTGCTGATGCTGCTATGATGAATATGGCGTTGACATGGCACTCAAGTCAGTGATGATGATGCCACGTCATTTTCTATAATTTAGGGAAGGTTCGAATTGAATCAAGTCCAATCGATTGTTTGCTGAATGGAAAAAGAAATTATTCATATCTGATTATATCAAGTGCATTAGTTTAGGGGCCAAAGACACATTTAATATGTTGCTTCTGACGGCTGATCAAAAGTCCGCCGTCAGTTAAGCTACATTCACATTATTCTAAACAAGAGTTTCTGCTATCAATTGAAATAATTTCTGTTGAGTATAATTAATTAGAATTGTGCATTAATCTCTATCGTGCAGTAATATTATTTCTAAAAATATATTTTGATTACTACTCTGTTCATCTCAACATACTTCAATTATATTTTACATATGCTCCTGTGCAAGTATAGCAATGAATTGGTTTATGTGAACTATTAGGTGTGTTAGGTATTTCTATAATTCTATGAAAACATGCTTTTGATTCTTTTAGGGGGATTTCATGTCTATCCCTCAACCTTGATCAAAATTACATATTTCCCCTTCTAAAATTCATAATATCATATTCGTCCTTTTAAATTTTAGAAACTCGCAAATTTACCCAATTTCTCTATTAAAAATTATTTTTAAATTTATAAAGTTCTCATTTTACCCTTTATTAAATATATATATATACACATGTATAGCAGCTGTCTTACTTGTCTCATTTGTGATCACTTGTCATTTTTTTGGGTAAATTTCGCTGGAAGTCACTAAACTTTGTCATTTGTCACGTATTGATTATTCAAATTTGATTTGTCCCCTTTTAGTCACTCAATTTTGTCATTATGTCACTTTATATTTTTTTATCCAAAATGCTAAATGGAATATGCTCATTCCGTTAATATTTTGAACGGAATGGAAATATTCCGTTAAGATTTTGGACGGAAAAATATATCTTAATTGCACTGCTATGTACAATCAAGCATTAAAAATTAAGTTCCAGAAAAACAGAAAAGGGCATAGTAGGAAAGAATAGAATTTCGGCAGTTTACCGGCTATTACCAATCCAAGCAGTTCACTTACCAGTAACGGGCAGGGTCCAATCATTGCTGACACCTGTGCATTCTTGATCCTTTTGTCTGCTATAGTTATTTATCAAATCTTAAGATCATACAAAATTTCTCTCTTTTTTACTTTTGCATAATTATTTCGCTAAAGGTGATGGTTCAGGCTCTTACAATCTAAAGAAGAACAATAGTATCTCGGGCTCTGCCATGGAGGAGAGGTCAAGAGCTGCTAAATACTCTATTGCACTCCAATACTTAGTGCTTGAGGAGATTATTGAAGAATAGTTGCAGAATATTTCTTGAGTTTCTCGTCTTTTTTGTAGATAAGTGGTTTGACATGTTTGTGGCATATTCCAAGTTTAGGTCTATCAAATAGTCAGGTTATTAGTCTTCTTGAAAGTTTCATGCGTTTAAGTAATAATCTGATGTGTGGTAATTTGATGAGAGGAAGAGAGATGTGTGGTAATTTAATTAGACATGCATGCAAATGAGGCTAAAAAACATTTAACTTGAAGCTATGAAATAACTTGAGGTTTCAACCATATCGGAAATAACTTAATTTATGATTTAATTTGAGACCCCAACTAAACATTAATAGTTTAGATTGGTTTTTTTAACTTGGGCCTTTTGGATTTTATGTAGGGGTGCAAACGGATCGGATATTAAATATCCGTAGATATATATATAAATATTTTTATAATATATATTAAACTATATGGTATATATAATACATATAATTAAAATTCAAAATCATATTTGTTTCTTTATCCGTATTTGCAATGACATTTGATGATTCGGATATCCGTCTCTGCACTGCACTATGTCTACTGAAACATATTACCATGTCTCTGCTCCGAAAGGAAACTACATTGGCACTATAGATCCATCCAAAAGCCAGTTCATATTGCACTCGTCCTAGCTATATCTATACTACTGTAATAGATTTGTAGATGTCCTTTCTTCATCCACTGGGGTTGTGCATCACAATTTGAGCATTCTTGGCAAATAGTAACTGAGTGGTATTGCGTGGATAATCGACTCATATGGTATCCAATTGGCTGCCTCTTCTCTTCTCTTGTTCTCTTCTTAGCTCTCTTTCTCCTTGTCCAATAATTAAATAATCAAAGTAATCGTAAGATATAATTTCTGGTAGACTTGACATTTGTATATTAAATACAAATTTCTTACGATGCTTCCAAAATCATAAAATCATTTCTTTGTTGAGTTGGTAGTGAGTATGCGAACTGTGTAATGTCATCAAAACAATGCGAATTTATAAAAAAATCTTGACTCTTGCCCATCCAAAACCACACCATACTAGTGCATGAGCATTATATGAAAAGGTGATCCACTCTTTCATTTTGATCACAAAAAGACCACTTAAGATTACCCTCCCAACTTTTTTCATCTTGAAATTAATTAGAAGTAAATTACACGAGTAGAACTGCAGTATTCCTAAGTTCATGTAACTTCTTTGTGAACTCAATTTTAAAATCTATCGGATTGACTTCAAATGACTAATGAAAACTGTTGAAATCTTTTTTATCTTACAGGTAATGTGTCTACATGTAAAATTTTTTAAATTTTAAATTAATTTTGCATAGAGTCAAGTGATCAGAAAATATTTAAAAAATGAATGCATTAAAGTTAATTAAAAACTTTCTAATTTTGACCACTTGACTTTATATTAAATTAATTCAAAAATTCAAAATTTCAACATTAGACACAATACTCGTAAGGTAGAATGATTTCAACAATTTTGATTTTTCCTTTGAAATCAATTCTATATAATTTAGAGTCGAGTTCACAAAAAACCTTGGTTTACTTAGGAACACCCTATATCTACTTGAATTACATTAGGATCTCTACTAATTATATTAATAATCCTGCAATTATATTTTTTTGTAAAAATTATACTTGACAGCCACTGTCAAGATTTCAAAAAAAAATTCTTGCAATTACTTTTGAGATTAAATGAAAGAAAGTGACGATTTGTAGTTTTTTTTAAGAAAATAAAGGGCACCTTAATTTTTATTACCATCTATAAATATAAAACCAAAAAACTCTATTTTTTTTCTGAAAATTCAATTTTTACCTTGTTGGTAGTCTCATAATGCCAATGAGTGTCCCCAGTTTCAAAATCGAATTTTCAGAAAAATAGAGTTGGTTTTTTTTTAGAGATGTCAAAATAAAAATTTTGGCCCCGCAAGCAAGCAAGCAATACAAAATGAATCTCTATTTTTCTGCTAGATGGGAAAATCTTGTTGATTGATAATGGACGTCTCCATTAATACAAAAAAATTAGGGTAAACGGGATGAATGGACGTCTCTCTTCTAGATCCGAACCCGAACGCTAAACCCTTTTTGTCATTTTTCCCTTTGAGAAAACACGCCCCCGCTTCGTCAAACCCTCCTATGGCGACGGTGCTGAAAGATATCGTCGCGCGCCGCCCGGTCGCCGCGACAATCCGCCTCACTGTCCCGGCGGGAGGCGCACGACCGGCGCCACCCGTCGGTCCAGCTCTCGGTCAGTACCGCCTCAACCTAATGGCCTTTTGCAAGGATTTTAACGCGCGAACTCAAAAGTACAAGCCTGACATGCCGATGGCAGTGACCATAACCGCCTACAAGGACAACACTTTCGAGTTTATCGTCAAATCCCCTTCTGTCACTTGGTTTCTGAAGAAGGCAGCAGGGATTGAATCGGGGAGCGGTCGACCTGGACATGAGTCAGTCACATCGATCAGCCTGAGGCATGTGTATGAGATTGCCAAGATCAAACAAGCTGATCCGAACTCTAAGCACCTGTCAATCGAGGCAATCTGTAAGTCAATTATTGGAACTGCGAATTCGATGGGTATCCAGGTGGTTAAAGATCTCTAAGGCGTGTGTGGTGTTTTTTTGTTGATCTATAGGTAGATGAGAAGTCAAATTGTTGTTTCAGCAAATCAAGGAATGTGATTAGAATTTGCTAGTTTGAAATGTTGAGCAATTAGGTAAATTTTGCTTGAAAATGGATGTTTCATTGAATAATATTCATCTGTGAGAAAGCTGAAATTGAATGCATGTAATGTTTTTTTCTCTTTGAGATTTTTCTTCTAGTGATGGTATGTTTATTCGACATGTTGTTTGAAATTTTGCATATGCCGTATTGAGAGATGCTTTCAAAATATTTGAGTCCTCTTTAGTTTAGTTTGAAATTGGGTCCAAAATGGTTCAACATTCTGGAAGCATTGTTGATTATTAGCAAATTCACAGTACCATTGTTAAATAATGAGCTGAATCAATGAACCTCGTTAGATCAACTGTTCCTCGTATTCCTTTTCCACATACCAGTAATTTACAGGATTTACCTGTGCTATTTTAAGGTAATCTCAGGGGAAGCCAATTTAATGAACAGTTGAACTTCAATAAATTTAATCGTTAATATATTATTTTCTTTCTGTTGCTGGTACAAGAAAAGAATGAGAAAAATTAACTGGTTGAGTACGAAGGCTCTGCTGTTAAACCTTGTTCTGCCCTCTCCATACTTGTTTTCTCATACCCAACTTGTGCCTCAGAAATAGATGAATTTTAAAAATTGTACAATGGACCCTGCTGGAACTCTTTCTAACAGTGTTCCCAGCTAGCCTCCTCCAAGCATCAATTCATGACATTAACTTGCAGTTGAAACCATTTCTGCTACATGACTAGCATATCCCGAAAAATTGTGAAACCCATTGCTATTTTCTTCTTCAGCACCGGTGTCTTCATCTGCGTCCCATAGGAATCCTGCTTGAGCTGCAAGAACATAACTGCCATACAATAAAAAATCATCAAAACCAAATCAAAATTTCAATTTGGAATATAAATTATCATTCCATTTACTTTTCTTCCAGAAATAAACAATTTCACTTTAAATGGTTAAACAAATTGCAGACCAGGGATTATTTGACTGTTCTTTTTCTTAAATAAATTATTAAAATAAGTTCAATTTAATGGTTGGAGAATATTTAATGAGATTTTCAGGAGCCTTCGCAATATAATTTCAGGTAAAGCTAATATGAGCTGAGGATCATGAAGAGGGATTATAATCTTAATCTAAAAAATTATCGGATTAATTTCAAGTGGCGAATATAAACATTGATCTTGATCTACTTGATGAGGCAATAAGTTACCTTTCAGATTTTTTAATTTATCGAGTCTTTATGATCAAAGGCTTGACAACAATTGGTGATGTTGTGTATTGGTACTGCTTTGAAAGTTGAAACGGTATCCTTTAATTTGCAAATGAAACAGCAGTATGATACCTATTATCGGGGGAAGCCTGCACCGCCTGCTGGAAGTAGCTATTGGCACGCTCTTCATCGTGGTGCAATTCCCAAATAAGTGAAGCGTACTTAGACAAGGTCTCTCCGTCGCTTGGATCAGCAAGGATGGCTCGAGAGTAGTACTCCTCAGCCCTTTGCAAATCATTTTTAACCTGGTAATTTATTTTTAAGTCAGGTGCATATTCATTTGTTTTGTATACATACCTATGTTTAATTGTGCAGGGTATTCATTTTCTGGTATCAAGGTAATTAAGACAATTGAAGTAATAGAAATTGGTTGTTAGGTATTATTTAACAGAAAGTTACATGGACGTTTTACAATGAAGGAACAAAAATACCAAGGTAGGTAGCAAAAAGAAATGCAGAAAACCAAAAACCGACTAGTGTTGATCAGTAAATTGGTTTGTGCCTTTATACCCAATTGGTCCATACTGGTACCTGAGTACCTGACTACTGGCAGAGGACCTCATTGAGGAATTATTGGATTCATTATCAAGTTGCTTATTATTATAGAACTGGAATTAAAACAACAACAAAAAATATCAGATTAAGAATTAATCTAGGAAGCAACCCTCACCTGATAGAGAAACAGCGCGTAATTCCTCAAAAATAACGGATCGGTGGGATGCTGCTCAACCATCCTCTTATAATACAACTCCAAATCCGACTGATTCCCACCATCAGTTTTCACATTGCAACCACGTCCCCGGCCTCTACCATTTCCATCACCCCCGCAAGAATCACCACCGGCACTCAGCAAACCGGAACCAATCCGGTCAATCCCGAGGCCTCTTGCAAGAAAAAGAGGCGGGCCTGCAGTACCCGCACTCCGATCCTCATCTAGAAATGACAAATTAGAATTTCCTTCTAGTTCCGCTAATTCCTCGTATTCATCAAAGGCAGATTCACAGACCGAAAAAGAAGGGATGGCCTCGAGAACAGGATTCGGGTGCCGAGATTGATGCACATGGTGGTGTTCATCGGGGTGCTCGGATAGGAAGGAGCAGAGGTTACTGTCAGATAGAGTACGGTGTATGAAGGAGGAATTGGATTGATTGGAGATATCAGAGAAGGCTGGCGAGGACAGGTGGCATGAGGCGGGAAACGGGTGGATGTGGTTGTGGATGGAGGCCGGGGAATCTGACGAGAGGAAGTGAGAGGAGCTGGAGAGAAGGGAGCCAAGAAGTGGGGTCGATGCGCTTCTTAGTAGCATTTTTCTAATGAGATGCAATTAGCAAAAGAACTTGAGAGAAAGAGAGATTCAATGGAGAAGAAAAGTGATAGAATTATGGATGGAAAGATTGCTCTTGGTGAAAGAGGTAATAAGAGAAGAAACGGCGAATGGTAACCGCTACCTTGGCGGTTAGAGGTCGTTCAATGAACTAACGCGCAGATAAATCCCTTTTATAAAGAATTTATCTTCTTTTCCTTTTTGGAAAATTTTAGTTGTTTTATTGTTAGAAATGCGTTATTTTGGGAACAGTGTTGTTTTTCTCCTTTTTATCTCCGAAAATAGAGTAAATATTTTAACAGAGCAATTTTGCTTTCATACAGCACGTGGATTACATTATCAAAACAGTATTAATATGATTGCATGAAGCCAAAATTGCTCTGTTAAAATCTTTACTCCGAAAATATCTACGTCCACGGATTCTTCGTGGTCAGTAAATGTTATCACATGGTGTACACATAATGTAAATATATGTTATTATTATTTAATAATAGTTAACCACATAATACAAATATATATACTCGTCTTTTATTATATTTGTTCTTTAGCGCTGCTATGTGGCCAACTTGGCAAAGGAGGCCGAGCCCACAGATACCTTTCCTTGGTAGCGCTGGGCATGGCGGTTTGTGCGCTGGGCATGGCGGTTTGTGATTAACGGTGGAGAATGGTCAGACCAAGTCAAAAGGCATTTTGTGTCACTGTACATCTTTGAGAGATACTTTTCTTAATTGATTTCTGATTAGCTACAATTAATTTCCTTCCAATTTGACATGCAATGGTATAACGACAATGGAAAACTTTCCTGACCTTCACATGTGATAACAATAAAACCACCTAAATGGTGTACTATATAACCTCTAGAAGGTCACGATTGTGAGATTTCAAAGATGTAATAGTTGTAACTATTTTATACTAAATAACAAAATATGTGTCATAAGGAAAATTAACTTGGAGTGTTAATTTTTTTTATTGTTTATGCTTTTGCAGATTTAATGCTCATGGTTATGATGCTAAATTATTATTAATAAAATTAAAACTCGATATTTAAAAAAATAATAATAATGAAGTTAATTAATTAGATATATTTGTATATACCAATGCAATATGTGTACAAAAAAGTTATAAGTAGTTTTCATATAAAGATTATGTTGAACGGTTCAAATATATTGTTTGAACTTAAAAATATAGATATTGATTCATAATATGAATTAATCCGCACCATGCATAATACCATAGCCTCAATCCATAATTATTATAATTATTAATAATGACCTAATTTACTATTTCATCAAAATGTTTTAAAAATTATTTCGCTATCTATCATTTTGCATTCAACATCGGTTCTTCTGAAAAAAAAAAAAATCAACCAAATACTTCATAAAAAAAGGGAAAAAACAACAACATGAAAAGCTGCTTTGACAATTACAATCAATAAAAATCTGAGCCTCCAACCCTCTAAGTTCCACACAAGCACCTTTACACTGTTAACAAAGCAACCGCAGAGAAACAATAAATCTGTCACGTTGGTCAATTCTTAATATCAACGATCAACATGTGAATTTGCAACACACGGTCTGCCCGTGCATGACCGGGGCAGACCACACATTTCGTGCGGTGGCATTTGATCCCGCGTCGCAATCCTGTATTTTTTTTCTCTATGAAAAACTCCAATTTGTACTCGTCCCAGGCCCCTGAGTGGACAGCATCGAAGAAATATCTCATGTTGGTTGGGTTGGGTATCCGGTCCGATTGATATTAGACAAAACTCCGTCCAATACCTAGATGGACCGTTCGATTTCCTTTAATAGTCGTGTACACGGTGCCAATTGGCATCGGATCGAATTTGGACGAATGCCTGTTGGACCAAACTGATAGATTTTGGTTTTGTCGTTTCGAGGTCTTCGAGAAGACGCTACTCTGTGGACGCGGAGCATTTGTCGTAGCCCAATTTGCATTTGCTTGAGAAACTCGTGTTTTTTTTTTCTACTAACTTTTCACGTATGGTAGGGCTGCTAATGATTATGCTAATGATTAAGGTTTGGCTTAAATTCGATCTGACTTAATAAGAGAAGCATAATGATTCAGCTCTAACTCGGTTCGTTTTTAAAAGAAAAAAGCTCGGCTCATATTTCAAATAAAATTAATGTGTAGTTTATATGCTTAGAGAGCAATTAATTTAATCTCTATTTAATTTACATATCCTTTTTTGAAATAATGTGATATTATTTTCAAACAACCTAAAATTCATTCCTATCACTTTATATATATATATATAACTGATTAGATTGGACATCACACGTTTATTTCTTCGTGTATAGATCTTCATTAATTGAAGCATCGGTCAATTTATCATGTAATTTCGACACATGCAGAAGTATATAGAGAGAGAATGTTCACACAAATATAATATATATTAATTTGTTGGATAGATATATTACAAAAATTGTTCAAATCGTAAGCATGTATATTCACCTAGATCGATGCAACAAAAACTTGCCAAATCTTTTCAATTTCAAATTAATTTCAATTTTTTTCAAATTTCAAAATTTTCAAATTAATTTCAAAAATTTTCAAATTTCTTCAAATTAATTCAATTCTTTTCAAAAAATTTAAAATTTTAATTTTTTTTAAATTTCAAATTTTAAGTTGCTTGCAAATATCAAATCATTTCAGAAAAGAATATGTAAATTAAAGAGAGATTAAACTGGACTGGTGAAAATAGATTCGTTGGTTCAAGTGGCAGGTGTCACAAATGGATTTGTTGGAATTGAAGTTGCTCGGATATGAACCAGCACACAAACTACACATTATTTTATTTGAGATATGAACTGGCTCACGAGCTGAGCCAAATATTTTTTTTTTTTAAAAACGAGCCAAATTAAATTTGAACTTTTTTAGTTTCAAGTCCAATTCGTTATAAAATATTGAGCTGTTTAACTTATTGATTTGCGAGCAAGCTCAACTCATTACCAGCCCTAACGTAGGGTGCGTGTTTTCTCGGTGGGTCCCCAGACAGTGGATTTGAATGAGACGGACACGGTTGGACACGCGGCACACGTGGATCTTTGTGTGGCTGGACGATCAAGGCAAGGTGACTCTAGTCTATTCCAGGAAATCGAATCTTTTTTTTTTTTTTTTTTCCAGAGAATCAGCGCGGGACATTGACACATTGTAGTTTGGGTGTTAGAATCAACGGCCAATTTCACGGAAATAATTGTAGAGTAACTTGAGCAGTTAGGTTAAACGGAACGCTTCGTTTACTTTCGTTTTTTTTTCACCAAGTTGAGAATTAAATTGAAGAGTTAAGAGTTTTAATTCTCATTATCGTCAAATGTAAAATAATTATACCGTTCTAAGATGATGCTAGGTCAACTGTAACTTATAACTTAAATAATTTATCTAAGTGATTTAAGATGTGAAAAACTTGCATTCTAAATATAATAGCAGTGTTATTAATAGCGCGAAGGTAAAAGTGGCGCTATAGTATTTTTGGACCTTAAATGCTAAATTATGAAATAAAAGTGTGTTATTTTAGCTACAATAGCAGTAATAGTGGTCTGCTATTTGTGTTACATGCTACATGGGCTTTTATATAAAGGCACAACTGAAAATTAATTTTAAAGATCAATTTGTTTAATGTTTGTATTCATTTTGTTTTTAAATAGAAAAAAATAGATAGTTTATTCCTTGATGCTTAGATTTTTTTTTATAGAAAAAAATATATAGTCTATACCATAATACTTAGGTTATTTTGAATAAAAAAAGATAGATAGTTTATGATATTATTAGGGATATTTTAAATAACAATTTGGACTTTGTATTGGTTCAATATAGGAGTGCAAACGGATTGGATAGTGCTCAACCCACATCCGTATTCATATTTTTTTTTCGAATACAGATACGGATCGGATAGTAACCGGATACGGATACGGATACGGATCAGATATTAAACAGATACAGATACAGATCGGATATTTTTGGATACGAATACAGATACGGATATAATTCGGATTTCAAATTCAAAATATATATCTAATTAACTTGTTACACCATTACAAAATATATATCTGATTAACTAAAATTCACCAACATAACTATAACTTTAATTAAAAATATTGACACAAAAGATATTCTTTAAAGATATTCTAATACAAAAGATAAATAGACACAAAAAAATTCTCTCAAATCTTAATATATTCGGATGGAATATGCTAGCATGCTATGCATAGCATAGAACCCCTCCATGCAACGGCTCGGATTTCGAGTTTTTTAAATTCTAATGGTCAATCCGAACCGTTCATCTTGTTCTTCATATTAATATGTGTTTGGAAACCAAAGTTTACATTTTTTGGAATTTTTTTACTATTTCTTTAGATTTATTGAAAATCGCTGTTTTTTTATGATCCAAATTTGCTGAAAACAGTGATTTTCAATAAATCTAAAGAAATAGTAAAAAAATTCTAAAAAATGTAAAATTTGGTCTCCAAACACATATTAATATGGAGAACAAGATGAACGGTTCGGATCAACCATTAGGATTTTGAAAACTCGAAATCCAAGCCGTTGCATGGAGGGGTTCTATGCTATGCATAGCATGCTAGCATATTCCTATCCGGATATCCGAAAAATTAAAATATCCGGATCTGGATAATTATCTGTATCCGTATCCGTATCCGATTCCGAAACTCAACCCGTATCCGTATCCGAATCTGCATAAAAAAAATCCGTATCTATATCCAAATCTACAACTATCCGTATCCAAATATCTAAATCCGCAAAAATTTAATCCGATTCACAACAAGCATTTTTTGAGAAAAAGAATACGGATTATGTCCATATTTGATTGACGATTCACAACAAGCATGTAGTTGATAAATTTGACATTTACTTTGAAATTTATCCTAAAAAAATAAGATAAATATATTGATACAACAATATGTACTTTACGCAGTGTGAGACAATGAAAACAAAACATGATTGATGCGCTGTATAAAGTCAAACCAGCTTTGTCAACATTTTTACCCAAAAATCGACAGCTCGGACTGCACAATTTTTGCGATGGATTTGATGGATCGCATTTTGATTAAGGTAAGAAACCTACTCCTAATAATGGAGTGATAAAATTTAGATAGTACAAAATCGAAGAATTCTCTTTAGGGAACTGTTTGTGTTGCTGAGCAGCCAATCTGGACCTAAATTTGCGACGAATACAAGCGAAATGTGTATGCACAGCACTGCAGCGACAGCACTAGCATTGTGTGAACCGTCGATTTTTATTTGTGGGGTGCTATTTTGGGCCAGAGAATCTTGTTGTCGAAGAATATTTAACCCACAATTGTTGTCGCTTTGTATCTGGCGGCCCAAGCCACCTTTAAAATTGATGATTCTCAATTTACATAACCATTTCAATCTTTTTTTGGAGAGATCAAGTTAATAAGGGTCAATGGTCACACTCCCAGAATTTAGATCCTGAAGTAACTCAAAGTTTAAATTTGAATCAGAACCGTCCGATGATAATTTCCATAAATATTGAAAGTGGTCCTTCAATTTCATCTCCAGCCGAATCGATTTGAATTTTAATTGAACAGTTCGTATTCCAACTCAAAATTTGAATATTTTCTCTCACTTTAAGATTTGTCCGCATTTGATTTGCATAAATTCTAAAACTATTCACGCGCTTAGTACAAATTGAAGGACTCGATCAAGCATCAGACTGAATTTGATCCGATAGTCATCAAACTGCCTTCCATTCTGTTCATTTAGCTATGGCCTCCCTCACCATTTGTGATATATATCTCATCCCTTTTTCTTCAGAGCTCAAAAGTTTCTTTAACGATTTTTAACTAAATTTGTATCAAAGTAAACTTACGTTCATATAGGCAAAAGTGCAAAACTAAACTCGTTATTGGTTACGTGATCCTGGGAGGAGAGAGATGAGAGATGATAGATGATGCTAAAATTGAACATTTTTCCATTTAGGTTTAGCGTAGTGTACAAAATTCTAATATTATAGATATTGTTTAAGTCATTATTCTATAGGTATTTTTAGTTTTTTGGGCCAACTTTCAAGAAAAAAACAAATATAAAATATTATTCTGGTATTGCTAGTATTTATTCAAATGAGGAGGGATCCGATTACACTCTTTTTTAGTGACAATGAATTATATTCTCAATTTTCAAAGTTTTCAAAGTTCAAATAGTTGATTCAAACCGTTCAACTTGTTAGATATGTTAAAATGTACTTGACTGCTTGCATATCAAATTTTACATTTTTTTGAAATTTTTGTACTATTTATTAAGTATTTAACAAAATTGCTATATTCAGACCGTTGAATTTTTGTATCCATCTTAATAAATAGTAAAAAAATTTAAAAAAAATGTAAAATTTGATCTGCAAGCACCTTTTAACATATCAAACAAGTTAAACGGTTTGGATCGACTGTTTGAACTTTGTAAATATAGGGTGTAACCGGTGTCACCAAAAAAAGGGTGTAATCTGATCCCTCCTCTATTCAATATAGTTACGTGTACATATACTTACAAGTATACTTTTGCCATTTATGTAGACTTATAAGTATAATTTAGTGGTATAATATTAAACAAAACTCTTGAAACGGAATAAACTCCATCATAGCAACGGTTTAGTGTTAGATAAAAAAGATTTATCCACCCCATCAATGATCCGGTGATCACTGTTGAAGTGGTTCTCATATTTCAAAATTTTTTATCGGATCTCTTTGTCATTCTTGAGGAAAGCTAGGGTGTGGTGTGTTCACTGAAAAGATTTAGCGAACACAACTCCAAAAACATATCAGGTTGACTTTAAATGAAAAATTCAAATCGTTGAAATCCATGTACTTAATAAGTGATGTATGTAAATGTAAAATTTTGAAAGTTTTGAATTCATCTATTACAAGATGAAATGGTTGAAGAAACAATGAAAAATGAATATATAAAATAACTTATAAAAGATTCATTTCTTTGATCGCTTGATCTCGTAGCAAATGAATTTGAAACTTTTAAAATTTTGCATTTACATGCATTACTTATGAAGTACATGGATTTCAATATTTTAAATTTGTCGTTTAAAGTCAATCCGATATATTTTTAAAATTGTACTTATCAAATTCTCTTTATGAGTACATCACACTCTAACTTTGTTTGTCATTCTTTCTCTTTCTCTCTTCTTTTCCGAAACCAAAAATGACACTCCTTTAATATTTTTTTTGTTCTACCAAAATACAAGGGTCTATTTATACAATCTAAAACGTTAGAAATAGAGGTCCATTGGACCGTTGATGAGGTGAAAGAAATTTTATATGGTCAGTATTGCACCTGTAATCTGATCAAATAATTGGTCCACCAAACTACTGCTTCGGTGGACAAAGACCTCCTCTTCCTCCACTAAACTGTTGATGAGGAGGAGCTGCTTTTTGCACACAAAAAATTGAATAGTGTTGGTTTCATTCGAAATGTTTTATTTATTTCTATTTAAAAAAATTCCTTCTCTGCATGATTTCGCCACGGATGCATGGTTACAGATATTTGTGTATTATTGAACTTAATGATTTTTTCTAAGAAGAAAGATTTCCTTTTAATATTGTAAAGTATATTATACAAATTTGAAGTTTGAAATTTGAACAAAACTTCAAATAAGTTTCTTCTCGTGACCTCAATCAGTCGAGGCTTTCATTAGATGAATTATCTCACCATTCTTTATTTCTACCATCTTAATAATTTTAAAACATAAACTTTAAATTTAAAATTCAACATTCTTATAATGATTTAGATTATCCACATATTATACAGTACAATACGATGATTTACATTATCCACACATTAGTATCCTCAATGTATTATTAAACAATATTTCAATTGTAAAATTTTATTATTAGGTCATTAATTATCCAATAACATACTTATAAAATTTATATACATATATAGAGAGAGATGGGCTATGGTGCATTGCAATGCATAGGCACCCTTGTACATTGAACCATAAATCACCGATTCAAAGTCTAAATGACCGATTCAAACCGTTCATCTTTTTCTCCATATTAATATGTACTTGGAGGCCTAATTTTACATTTTTTGGGAATTTTTTTACTATTTTTTTAGACTTATTGAAAATCTGAAAATCCAGATGAACAGTAACAAAAGTAAAATTTTCTGGACCACCGGATCGGCGATTTTCAAAGTGACTTAATAAATAGTAAAAAAATTCCAAAAAATGTAAAATTTGGTCTCCAAGTACATATTAATATGGAGAACAAGATGAACGGTTTGGATCGGTCATTTATACTTTGAATCGGTGATTTATGGTCCAATATACAAGGGTGCCTATGCATTGCAATGCACCACAGCCCATCTCTCTCTCTCTCTCTCTCTCTCTCTCTATATATATATATATATATATATATGAGGAGGGATCAAGTTACAACATTTTTTGAGTTACAACAAATTAATATGAACTTCTCAACATGTTTTAATTTGCGCTCATATCTCTAGTTTTAAGGCTCAAATAGTCAATATGAACTTCTTAACATGTTTTTCGCATTGAAATGTGCTTGGAGACCAAAATTTACTATATTTTTAGAATTTTTCAAAATAAGTGTTTTTCTGAAATTAAAAATTCTAAAAATATAGTACAAAATTTCCAAAATATATAAAATTTGGTCTCCAAGCACATTTCAATATGAAAAACATGTTGAGAAGTTCAGATTGACTATTTGAACTTTGAAATTAGAAATATGAGCACAAATTAAAACACCAACTTTAATTTGCAAAGCATGATAGCCCATATATATTTAGGGTTCCAATACCTCATGTCTTTCATATCTCATCATACCTCATATTGTATATCTTCGTTTTCAAAATCTAAACTATGGATCTGAACCGCTCAACGTGATATCCGTACTAAAATATTCTTGGGGATGAAATTTTATAATTTTTCTATTTTTTAAGATAGATACAAATTACTGTGTTTGGACCGTTCAAAAATAGTGATTTTCTACCTATCTAAAAGAAATAATAAAAAAATTTCTAAAAATTATAGAATTTAATTCCAAACATATTTTTAGTATGAATATCATATTGAGCCGTTTTAGATCAACACATGGAACTTTGAAATTAAAGATATAAAATATGAAAATATTATGAGGTATAAAAAATACGAGTTATTGAACCCTCCTCGTCTTAAAAATACTTAGTTAAAATGGTAAAATGATTAGCGTTAATTATATCATCCGCTTCTTTCCTCAACACGACAAGAAATAATAATGTATCTATCTTAAAAGTTTTTTGTCTATTTAGTTTAATTACGCAGCTTCTTTATAGTTTGCTGTCAGCTAATGTAATACCAATTTCATTCAATCAAAAGTGCCCAAGGCTTTCATAAAATTAAAAAAAAAAAAGGATCAACTAACAGTCCCCTATCTGTCCCCCGCACTAAAAGACAAAAAAAAAAGTTAAAACGTGCTAACTACCACCAAAGAGCAAGATTAATGCTATTTATTAATAGTCAAAACGTATAGTATTCATACCTACGAATTTGTAGTATTCATACTTATTATTAGAACCATTCGTCATATGTAAACACAAGTTGGAGGGGACCAGTAACAACCAGGGGGACCGCTGACGTCTTGTGACAGCCTGAATTGGGGACCACAATCGTTTGAAAGCGACATTTACCAAGATTGGGGACCACTACAGCGAATCTATATATTATTCATATCTAAATAAAGAAGTATTCATATCTAAACAAATGAAGTATTCATTCTGACGATTACAAAGTATTCATACATGTTTAAAATAATTTATACAATTCAAAATTCAAAGTTAGATTCATCTCTCTCACCCTATCTCTTCCAAGAAGTATTCATGCTGACGATTATGAAGTATTCATATATAACTAATAAAGTATTCAATATCTAACAAATGAAATATTCATATATATAACTATTCATATTTAACTAATGAAGTATTCACATATGACACTAACAATATTAACATCTGACACTAATAATATTCACACCTGTTCAGATTGGGACAAAAAAAAAAGGTTGTTAGGGGGACAAAAAAGGAAGGTTGAAAATGGTGAATTTTAAACACGTGAGAGAACAAAAAATGAAGATTGTTAGAGAGATAAATAGAGGACAGATTCAAGGGGACAACATCTTTACTCAAAAAAAAATTATGAAATTCGAACCTCGTAAAAGGAAAGTGTACCGAGTCAAAGATGGCATCACCCGGTCTTTCAACAACCTGTTGTACACTCAGGCTCCAGAACCGCTCAAGTAACTCAAATTTTGAATTTGGATCGAAGCTGTCCGATCAAAATCCGATCAATTCGATCCAAAACGAAACGTTCAAAATAAAACAGATCCAAACTCAAGATTTGAGTTACTTTAGGGATTCGAATTGGCACACTGCCCGGTCCCAACCACACTCCACCCGAGGACCAAGTGGTCCAAGTCTAAACTAAAATCAGATTCGTCTTACAATACACATTTTAATATACTGTCAAAAAAAAATATTAATATAATTAGATGAGCATCCATTTTAAGCCAAATCTTCTGTGGGTTTTACTGATCGTGGCAACGTCAACGTGTAGCAAGAAATTGACCGTCATACCCCTCCAACGTTTTTTCCAGAGGGCCTAACACATCTCCAATGTTGTTTTCTGGTATCTATCCTGATCCCTTACAATATACATGCATGGACCTGATTAGTCGATTTAAAAACGTTCTGTTAAGTTTGATTTGATGAAATAAAATAAGCGAGTTTATAGTATAATGCATAGCGCACAAGGTCCCCAGTATATATATATATATATATATATATATATATATATATATATATATATGACACGGCTAAATTGCTGCCGGCAGCCGGAGGTGCTGCCGGAGCAATATCGTAAATTGTAATATTCAAATAACAAATCCAAACCGTTATATATTTAATCTATATTATAATCTACTTGGAGACCAAATTTTACATTTTTTTGATTTTTTTTACTATTTATTGAAGTTGGTTTGAAAACCGCTGATTTCAGTAAATTTCTGCAGCATTGAAATCAGCGGTTTTCAACCAGTTTAATAAATAGTAAAAAAATTCCAAAAAATATAAAATTTGGTCTCCAAGTAGATTATAATATAGATTAAACATCTAATAGTTTAGATTTGTTGTTTGGACATCAGAAAATAAAAAAAGCCCCGGCAACACCTCTGGCTGAAATGCTTCCGACAGCAATTTAGCCGTGCCCTACACACACACACATATATTTAAGTTCAAACGGTGAATTCAAACTTAATTTCTAATATGATATTTATATAAAAGTATATTTTAATGCCAAATTTTATATTTTTGTAAAATATTTTTACTATTTTATAGATGGACAAAAAAAAAAAACTAGTTTTGAATATCAATTGATTTTTTATCTTTACAAAAAAATAGTTATTTTCTTATAAAATTTTTGTAAAATTTGATCTCAAAATGTATTTTCATATAAAGATTATGTTGAACGTTGATATTGGTTTTTCAAACTTTAAAAATAAAAAATGAAAAATATAGATCTTCTTTATTGAAACAAAAAAATATTATATATTCAGTACATATATACGTTGGCATATACCGGTACCAGTATGAAACTAGTAGGTACCATTACCAATAATATACTTTACTGGTAGCACTCAATTACTAGCACATAATTGAGAAGTGCACAAAATAAATTAGTTGCGAGCTTTTTGTTGAAGGTATTCAATAGAGAACTATTGTACAGTATAAGTGCATATCTTATTTGCATTTGGTGTTCTACTTGCATACAAAACTTGTTAACTTCACCTTATAATTTTAAAATTTTGGCCGACGCCCCATATAAGAAAGCTAACTGGGACAGTCTGATGAACATCCGATCAAATTTGGTTAGATATATGATTGGAACAGTTCGATAAACATCAAAATTAGCATGAAAAACTTTAATACCCTTGCAGATGAAGAAAGCACAATTCTTGATATGGATTGAACCGTTCTGATCAGACACAATCAGATCGCCATTTCATCCATATAAGAGAATGCCAAACCAAGTTGATGCTTGACTGACAACTGCACAGATCGTTTTTTAGGGGAAGTCCATATGCACACTAACAACAGCGCATATCTCAAGCACACTGATTTCTGGTGATATATTTCTTTTTTAGACCGCACAGATTCCTGGTGATCCTGAAAAGAAATGGACTGTCAGACAGAGGCGAAACTAGAATATTGAGATGAGGGGGGCTAGAAAATAAATGGTAGTGTAATTTTATTTTATAGAGGGGGCTAAAAGTATTAATACATATAAAAATTATAAAACTTAATGGACAAAATTGCAAATTTTCAATGCATGGAGGTGGCTTAGCCTCCTTTTGTGTCCATTACCTTTCGCCCCTGCAAGTGTCAGAAATCTCGGTAGTCTGAGTTAATCTGGACGGTTTTACAAAGAAATAGACCATCGGGAATTCTGTGGTCTGGATATTAAAAAAAATGATGGACATTTTTATAATTAAAAAAAATGATGGATATTTTTTGTTTAACTGAGGATATTAGTAAAAAAATCGGCTGAACTTGGGCTTTCTCTTTTCTTTATTGTTTTTCATTTTTGAATGGTATCACGTAGACGTAGTCACGTAGGTAGGGAATTCGGATTACATACAGCCGGCAGGAAATTTTTTATTCATAGAAATTATTAAATTTATACGTACAAAAACAGAAAGAATACTTGATTTTCAACAAATTTTGAAAGATTTAACTCAGTGAGACCGATCTAAATGTATGAATCGATCTCAATGGTTCAGATCTACTAATAAATTTTATTTTAAAGAAAAATAAACGTCGATAGGAAATATTTGAAATATAGACGTCACATAAAATTCAATTCTAGATGAATTGGTCTCAATGATAAAGATTCAAAAATCTAGGCTAATTGAATGTGAACTCTTTTCTAACAAATTAAAAAATATATATTTGGATTTGACTTATTGAGTCATATTCACTTAGTATTTGACGAAATGTAGTATACAAATTTCTTCTTTTTAATTGTTAAAAAAATATTGATGGATTTAGACCATTGATTCTGATTCATATATTTGAATTGTATTTATTGAACCAGATCTTTCTAGATTTATTATAAATCATATACTCTTTCTGTTTTGGGACAAGGGACTTTAATTATTTCTATTGATAAAAAATTTCCCAGTCGGCATGTGATGGCATTCTTGATTCTTTTTCTTTCTTTTGTTTGGTTACTGTTATCATGTTATGGCATTCTCTTTTCTCACAACCAGCCAAAATGTAACACCAAGGTGTCCAACCAGCACCTTCCCAATTTGTAGATTGCAATAAATTTTTGTTTACGTAGAAACAAAACACTATCCATCCCCGTCGCTGTTCCCATGCATTGATCCATCATAATCTACGATTTGTACATCAGTCAACATCTCACCAAACACTGAAATTGCTGCAAGAGGACGCATGTTCAATTCTCGAAATAGCATCTAGAAAATGTCGGTGTACGTATACCGGAATTCTTTAATAAAAAGAAAAATACGTTATAATTTATAATAAGAATGTCCAACTTATTATGTATTTTTGTGTCTAAGCCTAAATAGAGGTAAAAATAATATTGATCCAGTGAAACTTTATAATTGACATGAGAGAAAAGAAAAAAAAAATTAGTGTGATAGAGATCAAAGAAATAACTTGTTCACAAATTAACCACAAGCACATTATTATTTTATAATATCGACTTTTATTTGTGGTAAATAATACATGCATTTAATTACTTGTTTTCAACTATTACCAGGTGCTTATTCATGGGGAAAAAAAATTCTAGCTAGTTTGCACAAATGGTTTATTTTACTCGGTGGAATCATTGAGGTCATGGTACTCAATACAATCAAGAGTTTTAACTATTAATTGTAGCTCGTATGTAAGAAATTTACCAACACTTATTAATTAATTGTTAATTACACTAAAAGGAGCTCAATTAAAATTGAGTTTAATGTTAATGGTACTTAATTATTGTTTGGTTCCGACATTATTTTAGAACTTATTCACTTATTCACAAATAATGTTGTTTTTGTAATATATACCTTTTGTTCGAACCTCTTTATAATTCGTGTAGACTATTTGTATTTTCTGTAATTTACTTTTCAATAGAGTGAGAAATAATTGAGAAAATTTGTCTCAAAAGTGTTTTTTTCTTTTGCATTTTTTTGCATGTGTTGTGTCGTTGTGGCTGATGCGCGCAAAAGCGTATGCACAAAGTTTCAGTACAATAAGATGTACCTTTTAAACCTTTAACACGCGTTTGAGTTAAATTGCAAGTGCACAATTCTATCAAAGTAGTATTTTAGGTATCGATCCACAGGGAGTACGATAAAACTTAGTTCAAACTTTAGTAATAAATTTCAGAAAATAAAATAAAGTAAAGTGCAATAAAAGTAAATTGGGGGGTTTGTTCTAACAATTCCTAAAGTTGGGTTCAATACCCAAAAGAAAGGAGTTTGAAACAATAATTGTAAATAAAAGTAAAAGAAAGGAATTGATTTGCTTTAAAGATTTAGAGATCTAGGGGTCTTTGGTCTACAATTCCTTGCTAACTCTATTAATTCGGTATTTGTTTGAATTCATGTATGATTTGATGAGGTTTCTAACCTAATATGTTATTAAGAGTTACTTTCGTAAATTAATAACGTGCCTAGGTAACTCGAACTTCTCAATGAAGTTCCCCACCCTAGTTACCTAGACCTATAAGCTCTTGTTAGTCTCTCATCTCCTCAAATATTGGTACTTCGCAATTAAGTCCATCATACCAATACCCGATTTGAATTGAGATGTCCTAATTAGGGTTTGACTTCACGATTAGGTTCTTCACCAAATTCCTAACCTCAATTTCTATAGTTCCGGCTTAGATTAAATTGGTTACAATCTTAACCTAAACCTAAGGTATTTGCATTCATAGTTTGGTACTATCCTATTGATCACAGTCAATTTTGGTTCTTTCGAATCCAAAACGGGATACTACAATTCAAGTATTAACTATGTAATTAACACAAATTATTAAATCACAGAAATTAACAATCAAATCCCATAAAACAATCATAATAAAAACAAATAACCGAATAAAATAGAATTAAACAAGTTCATGCATTGACCTAAACCCCTAGAGAGAGAACTACTCCCTCATGGAGAGATCCATTACAAAAGTTGGCAAAGGTAAGAAGAAATGAAATAAAGAAATGATTACACCCTTTATTTGATCAAAGCCCTCAATCTTGCCGACTTCTTGCTCATGAAACCCTTCTTCTCCTTGCTTGAAAGCTTTCCTTACTTCAGAATTTATCGCTATGTGTGTAGAGAGAATGAAAGAATGAATGGGAAGAGATAGAGAGGAGATGTGAAGATATGGATATGAAGAGATGATGTGAAGATATGGATATGAAGAGATGATGTGAAGATATCTCTTGAGATGAGATGAGATCCCCTCTTTTATAGCCAAGGATCATGTCTAATTAAGAGCCTAGGGAGTGGAGTTAGTGGGTGTTATATTTGGATTGTTTTTCAGGATTGTCTTGTCCACATGTGGCTGTCAAAACGCGTCCATGATACACCAAAAATAGAAAAACTGTCAAAAACGTGCAATTTTGGCTTTCTGCGGGTCCAGTGCGGGTGCTCCGAGCCGCACTGCGGATGGGCTGATCCGCACTGAGAAAAATTTTAGTTTTTAGTTTCTCATGTTGTAGATCTTCTCGCTAGCTTTCCAAAAAGTGGTCATAAGCCTTAATCGGAGTTACGAGTCAAAAGTTATGACCATTTTAAGTTCAGACTCTATTTTTGGCTGGCTGCTACAGTGCATCCGCACTGCAATCCGCATTGCTACAGTACCATCCGCACTGCTACAGTATCATCCGCACTGGGATCCGCACTGCGTCCTAACAATCCGCACTGGGATCCGCACTGCGGCTTCACTATTCGCACTGCGGATGCATCGAGATCCGCACTAGGCTCAGACTTTTCCTGTGCAACCAGAGTGCGGCTGCATCGAGATCCGTGCATCCGCACGGATTTTGATGTATAGCTTATTATATCTTTTTAAAATTGGCGCGCGTCCAGAAATCCATCTAAGTACTTATTTTGGCCATATTCCAAACCGTGTGTTCGCAGTGGGTATTTTTCTTCGATTTTTCTTCATTTTTCTTCATTTCCTGTAAGTTAAAACCAAGCAAACGCAGTAACTTGATCCTAGGTGTAATCTATTCAATTTATATTCAAAATACAAGATATTTGGTGTTATTTCGTGATAAAAATCAGATCGAATATGTATATAATTTAGGCCTATCAAATTCCCCCAAGCTTGAACATTGCTTGTCCCCAAGCAACATCTAAACTTAAACTACAATTCAATCTCTACTTTAACCTCATATCAAGCATATTTCTTCAATTGAAAAATTTGAATGACCTTGACAAAATTTAAAAATCTCAATGTAAATTGTTACAAATCTAAAGTTCAACCCTTGGCTAATTATGCTTCACCCCACAATTTGCTTACTCTAACTTTCATTTCCTTAAAGATATAGAATTTGTAAAATTTGGACATCTAAATTCATTACAAAAAATGCACTCTTATTTGTGGAAATTCTTTTAAAAATCCCCCCAAGCTTGAATCAAACTTAGGTTAGAAAGTAATGAATTTCGTGTGTTGATACATGCAAAAGTTTTGGAAATTTTTCGAGCTCAAAGACATCCCATGGGATTGTGCCAGTACTCTTTTTTTTTTTTTACTTTGGGAGATGAGCTCAAAGGCATCCCGTAGGATTTATTGTGCCAGTACTCTTATTTATCTCCGTCTTTTCTTTTGTTTCACTTTTTTTTTTCATTTGCATATATCATGAATACACACATCCCTAGGCATTAAATCATATCCATGGATATCCCAACCTTTCTAAATCTATTTTTCACAAACAAGTTGCATTTTTAAAATAAATTTAAATCCTAAATTTTTGTTTTCATAAATCTTTATTTCCACAAAGTTTTTCGCCAAATTATGTGGTTATTTCAAATTATTCCAAGGGTATTACTAAAAACTCGTTAAAATTCGCATCAAAATCTCTAATTTCCATCAATCACTCAAATTTATCAAAGGTTTTATTTTTGCCAACTTTTAACACAAAAACTAAACATGATTTTATACTTTATGCATTTTCAAACAATTAAGTTCAATTATGCAAGACTCTATTTTTAATAACCTAGTAAAACATCTTGACAAATTCGTAATTTCAATCATTTAAGTTCAAAATCACAAATCCTATTCATGGTCAAGTAAAAATCAAGGTTATAAATCCTAAAATTTTAAAAATAAACATGCATGCAAGATACAATTTCTTCCCATACCCCCAAGCTTAAATTAAGCATTGTCCCCAATGCATAAAAATAAACAAAAGTAAATAGGAAGAAACATGAACTACTCTATTGGCGGAAGGTGGTGGTGGTGCGCGCGACCTCAATGCTTGGATGGAGGATCGGGAGGACGGCCTCCCCATTGCTTTGTTTTCTTCAACTTCTTCTTCTCGCTCCTGTTTTTGCAATTTTCCATCAATTTCATGAATTTTGCTTTTGGGAGCCAAACTTGTTTTATCTTGTTGACTTCTCGAGGTTTTTCGGTTTCATATGTTGCCACCGACTTCTTTTGAACAAATTCTCTATTAACCTGTGAAATTTCTATCATGCAAACTGAATTTTTGTTAGGAGGTATCAATGGCTTATGAAAATAAAATTTTTCTTTTTTCTTCCCAACGGAGAAAGAAAGCTCCCCCTCTTTGACTTTGATATTTGCACCTGCAGTTGCTAAGAAAGCTCGACCTAAGAGAACGGCCGAATGATCATCCGTTTCAATGACAACAAAATCAGCAGGAATCTTAATCTTACCAATTTTCACAACCACATTTTTCAAAATACCAAGTGGAGATCGTGTCGTCCCGTCAGCAAGAGTTAGTGTCATATTGGTTGGTTCTAAATTACCCGACTTAAGCTTGTCATAAACCGATTTAGGCATGAGACTGACACTTGCCCCTAAATCACACATTGCATTTTGAATTCTAGTTGTGTTTATAGAGCAAGGTATCGAGAAACTACCCGGATCTTTCATTTTAGGGGGTAAATCGGTAGAAAAGATTGCGCTACATTTTTCATCTAATATCACTGGTCCACACAGATTATATGCTTCAAAGTTTCAGTATAGCAAGCTATACCTTTTAAACCTTTGTTACACTCTGTCAAATCGGATAGCAAGTGAACTATCCTGTCGATGAGTATGTTAAGGTATCGATCCAAGGGAGTGGAAGGAAACAACCGGACTTATCCTAAAATTACTTGAGATTCTAGAAGTGAGAGAGATTGATTTGGTTTGGTTATAATAATTCTACTGATTTATAACAAATTTAAAAGCAATAAAAGAGAATTAAAGTTGTTTAAAATTGATAAAAAGGCGTTTCCAGGGTTCAGATTTCATTTCTGTTCAGTCCCGAGGCATACGGCCCGTATGGGACCCCGAGTTAATGTTGCAGCTACTGTTTTCTGTGCTGATACTAATGTTTAGGGTTTCTATCGACCAGATCTAGATACCTAACCTCAACTTTCGCATTTTGGCCTAGCACCCGATTACCGGACTCAAATACTTCCCTCTTAGATGCGTTAAACCTCAACTTTCGCATTTTGGCCTAATTTATCTAAGTTACTTGTTGGTTTACTAAAAGTATCCAAGGACTTTCGCCTCAAGGAAAGTTTCGCCTTTCGGTTACTCCTTGGTTTCACCCTACTTCATATACTTTATTCGGTTGGATTAAATGTCATAGACTTGGCTCCTAACACATAGATGTGCGCATTCATCTAGAGGGATGACTAATCAATTCAAGCAAGCACAAATAAAGCAATCGAAATACTACTCAACAAAGTAAAAACAAAGCATTCATCACAAAAATCCAAGTAGCATGCAACAAAACCAAACTAGAAACTACATCCTAGCCCTAGAAACAAAGTAAATTAGCTACTCATGTTCATAAGATAACACAAATAACAGAAAATAGAAGAGTTCATGACAAAACAGTGGAAAATCTGAAGATCCGTTGCAAACTCGCG
>JARJHM010000881.1:0-119236 GCA_033356055.1 Carex pumila
TGGGTAATTCTAAACAATTCTAGACTATTTCGGTATTTTCTAAACAATTCTAGACTATTTCGGTATTTTCTAAATTATTCTAAACCATTTTGGTATTCTCTAAATTATTGTAGACTATTCGGTATTTCCTATATTATTCTACAAGATTTTCTAAATTTCTAATTTTTTGGGACATTATTTTACACAATTTCTAAATTTCTAATTTTTTGGACATTATTCTACACAATTTTTCTAAATTTCTAATTCTTTTGGACATTATTCTACACAATTTCTAAATTTCTAATTTTTTGAAATATTATTCTAAACTATCTAGATTTCAATATTTAAATAAATAAAAAAAAATTACCTTTTAACTGAAAGGGACGGCTGCCTCTGATTTGATTTCCTTCTTCCAGTGGGCCGAGTTTATACCGCATCTCCGAGTCCGGAAAAATTTTTACCGGATGTGGGACGTTTCCGGAAAAAATTTATCCGGTTTTAGCGTGTTTCCGGAAAAAATTTTTACGGAAAGGGCGTGTTTCCGGATAAAATTTTTCCGGATGTAGAGCTTGGTTCCGGAAAATTTTTTTCCGAAATGGGTACATTTCGAATTTTACCGCCCATGCGGTTATTTTTTGAAATTTTATATTAAATGTAGATATTAATAAAAAATTCGGCATGTGTACTATGGTCCCAGACTCCCAGCATTATTCATGTTATAGTTTTATCCATAAAGTTGCACAGACGGCGTGCTAACGGGAGCGTTTTAACAACCCAATGGGGACCCTGTTTTTATATACCTATCTTTTTAGCGTTTTACTATAACTAGATAGGCGTTTGAACAACCATAAGGGGACCATTTTCTACGTATTCTTTCTATTTCTATAATTATATTTGGTGATAACCCCCTAAAAAATGTTCAATTAAATTATGAGGACGGGTTCAGTGGAAAATAAGGTTTTGGTGCCAAATCTAATAGAACCAAATATTAAATTAGGACGTTTTAAATGTTTAAATAACAACACTATTTGGTGGATATATTATATGCATTCTATTTAAATGCACCTATCTTGAATTGAGAAGGGTTCAAATGCATCATCATTTTGGTGCTCTAATATGCACCACGTTTTTTATCTCTATTTTCAAAGTCCAAACAATCAATCCGAACATCTCCACATGATCTTCATAATAAAATATACTTGAAGACCAAATTTTATATTTTTTTTTAGATAGGTATAATATGACTTTATCGGATAGTCCAGAATTTTCTTAAAAATGTGATTTTGTAAATATTTTAAAAAATAGTAAAAAAAATATAAAAAGTATAAAATTTGGTCTCCAAGCATATTTTATTATGAAGATCATGTTGAGATGTTCAGATTGATTATTTGGACTTTGAAAATGAAAATAAAGAACGTGATGCATATTGGAGCATCAAAATGATGGTGCATTTGAACCCACCTATATCTATATGTGCACAAAAAATTTATTGATGAGGTTCAATTTAAGTTAAGAATGACATATATGTAAGTAGGGAATGTAATTAAGTCTAATGTGATTCATTCCACTAATTCAATCAACTCAACCGATCTAATTCAAAAAATTATGGATTTAGAAATTCAATGTTTAAGTATGAATTGGTTTTTGATTAACCCAAATAATATGTTTCGGATACTGATTTTATAAAAGAGGAGGGATCGGATTACACCACTATTTTGGTGACATGGTGTGACAATGTCCATTTTTGAAATTTCAAAATCTAAATAGTCGATCCAAACCGTTCAATATGATGAATATATTAAGAGTAACTTGGAAATCAAATTTTATATTTTTCTGAATTTTTTTACTATTTATTAAGTATTTAACAAAATCGCTATATTCAGACCGTTGAATTTTTGAACCCCTCTAAATAAACCAAAAAAAAATTCAGAAAAATGTAAAATTTGATCTGTAAGCACATTTTAACATATCCATCAAGTTGAACAGTTTAGATCGACTGTTTGGACTTTGAAAATAGACGGTGTCATTCCATGTCACCAAAAAATGGTATCATTTGATCCCTCCTCTTTATAAAAAAGGTGGAGTAAAATTTAATTTGATCGCTAAAAAAATTATTATATATAACCATAATAATAATATCATAATACAAAGATGCGTATCTAATTAATTATAATTTTTTAATGAAAACTTTCTCTACGCTGTTGTTAGTTAGAACTTAGAACATATTATAGTTTTTAAAATTAGAACTTATACTTACTCATGTTTTCCATAACAATTTTGTAAAGTTCGAATTAAATAGATTTTATCTTGATTGCATAATTATAAATTATAAATATTATAACTCAAATATTTAACAATCTAATTAAAATTAAATTAATTGGATCCATTTAATCTCTTAGGATATGGGGAATTTGTATCTTCTACATTAACTCAAATAGAAATCTTTTGAGTTGATACATCTGAACTGTTCGATCAACTTTAAGATTCGTGTGAATTAAATATGCACTAATATTAAAGATCCTATGTTTTAGGCAGAGACTGGATAGGCTCCGTTTACAATCAAACGGTTGATATGTATTAACTCGAAAGATGTTTTTTTTTTAAAGTTAATGTAGATGATGCGGACCCAGGAGAGGGAATTTTTTTGATAAACCATAATTAAAAAAATTATTTTTACGAATCCAACATGATTGTTTTTTTTTTTTTCAAAAACCATAAAGACCGGAGGGCTCCTCCGGTCTAACTTTTTCCTTTCCTTAAGACCGGAGGAGCCATCCGGTCTCAATATATATATATTTTTTTACTTTGTCCACTTTTTCCCGTGCGGCAATCTGTGTAGTATCTCTATTTTTATGTATATATAATATATGTATATGTGTATGTATAATATATGTATATGTATATATATATGTATATATAATATAATATAATATATGTATTTAAGTATATAAGTATATATGTGTGTATCAACGTCGCTATATTCAGACTGTTGAATTTTGTACTCATTTTAAAAAAATAGTAAAGAAATTTCAAAAATATAAAATTTTATCTACATGCATATTTTAGCATAAATATTATGTTGAACGGTTTGGATCGATAATTTGAACTTTGAAAGCGAAGATATAAAATATGAGGTATGAAAAAGATGAGTTATTAGAACCCTACTCATTATACATATATTATAGAGTTAGGCTAATATGATACTAGTGTTATATAAAACTAAATAACACCACATCTTAAACCCTTAGATCTGCTTTAAGATCCGTAATATCCACTTTTACTGTTCAAACACTTCATTTTGTACGGATCTTAAAGCAGATCTAAGGGTTTAAGATGTGGTGTTATTTAGTTTTATATAACACTAGTGTCATATTAGCCCAACTCTATATTATACATATATTATATGAGGAGGGATCAAGTTACTACAAAGTTACAACATATATTTTTTTTATTTTCAAAGTCCAAATTGTCGATCCAAACTGTTAAATATTCAATCTATATTAAAATGTGCTTGGAGACCAAATTTTACATTTTTTGAAATTTTTTTGCTATTTATTAAGATGGTACAAAATCGCTGTTTTTATTAAAATTTTGCACCATTAAAAAACTGCGATTTTGTACCCATCTTAATAAATAGCAAAAAAATTAAAAAAAATGTAAAATTTGATCTGCAAGCATATTTTAATATAAATTGAATATCTAACGGTTTGGATCGACGATTTGGCCTTTGAAAATGAAAAAAATAGATGTTGTAACTTTCAAGTGTTGTAACTAGGGGTGTTCATTGGGTCCGGTTTAATTAGTTTTAAACCGAACCAATTTAGATTGAACTAAACGGTTCAGTTTTTTCGATTTATTAGATCGGTTCTGTTCATATTTTAAAACCAATATAATACTTTGGTTCGCTTCAGTTTATAAATTTTTCAAAACCGAAAATACCGAACCGACCGTTTCACGCCCGTGAAAACTGAAAAATTTCAAATACACTCGCTGTGCGAAAAGTACTCCTCTGTTTTTTTTTTTTTTTTGGTTTCTACTCCTCTGTTTTCCCACTTTAAGATATAATATAAGTTTGTAATCTTCAGCTGGGTCCCATCCTAGATAGTAGATCCCAGTTACTTTCTCTCTCTCATCACTTTCTCCCCAGCTGGGTCCCACTCCCCACTCCTCTCTCTCTCTCTCTCTCACTTTCACTTCTTCCCTCACGTTTCTCTTCTAATTTCTTCAGCTAGACAAAATTGAAGCAGCTCCGACGAGGTAATCCACGGATATTGCTCCGTTTTGGGTTCTTGGTTTATTGCATATTCTTTCTGAGTAGTGATATTTGATAAAAATTAGTTATTTAGTGAATTTTGATTGAGTGTTCATGATTTTGAGCTAGGCTGTATATTGAATTTCTACTATGAATATCTAATTTCGGTCAGTTTGATTTTTGAAAACCGAATAAAAATTTGGTTTGTCTATTTTAGTTCAGTTTGAACCGAACTGAACCGATGAACACCCCTAGTTGTAACTTGATCCCTCCTCATATTATATATACATAAAATAAGAGATGCTACACAGATAGCTGCACAAAAAAAAGTAAAAAAAGTAAAAAAAAAAAAATTGGGATCGGACCAAGGCTTCAGTCTTGAAGAATAAATTTTGTTGGGATATTAGTGAGATTTTCTGTGACTTCCGTTAAATTTTGAAATAAAAATAAAGAGTCCTTCTGATTTTTGAAAAAAAAAACAATCATACTGGATTAGCAAAAATAATTTTCTTAATTGTGATTTATCAAAAAAAATTCAGGAGAGGGGCGCCTCAAATAAAATTTAGAAAAAAAAAGAAAAAAAAAAGGTGTGATGTCCTTGGCCAATGAGATTCCATTATTTTACACGGATTTGTGTGATATTTTTGGAAGAAGTGCATGAAGCCATGATGCATATTCTTTTTGCATACATAGAAAGATAAGGAATGGGATGAGGCAGGTGCGACAGGTTGGACCTCGGATTTTCCAAACCACCGTTTTCAAAACTAACTGTACTTTATCGAACCAATAAAACATGTTAGCTCTGATTAGTTTAGTCGACTTGAAGAATAATTAATTCTAGGTAATAATAATGGTTCGCTTTGCTTATAAGGTACGATTTAATATGGCCGTTAGCCCATTATGCATGCAACATATGATTTTTCTGGCTATTCTAGGTTGAATATCTTTGGTCATGTTTGATCGTGGAGTTAAATTAATGAGAATTAAATTATTTACTCTATCTTACTTTTTATATTTTACATCTCATTTGATAATTAAATTCATGACTTAAATATTAAATCTCTTTAGAAGATATTGAAAAATGAACGTTTATTTATTTTTAACACATTAAACCAGATAACTTCTTCAATTACTTAATTCTTACGCATTAAGATTTGTTTTGTTTTCATATTTTACTCACCTCTTTTTCTAAGCCATCTTGAGTTTCTATTTTCAAGTTCATTCCCACAGAAAATTTAAAATGATGGGAAAATAATAATAATGAACTCAATTTTTTTTCCTCACAAGAGCTTGTGAGGTTTGGAGATGGTTTTAAAAATAATTTAGCTTATATGTGTTCAATTTATTTAGTTTTAATTAAATATTTTTAACTAGGCTTTATCAATTTATTTTATTATTCTTTGAAAATTACAATTTTAATTTTAATTTTCTAAATTTTGTTATATGTTAATTCTTAGAATTATAAAAAATAGTTTTGATAACAAGTCTTTAAAAAATATATTGTTTCTCATAAATATTTTTTATCAAATTTTCACAACTATTCACATAATACAACCGAACATTTATTTATACATATTTCTATAACTATTTCAGTGCATATTCCTATATATAGATTATCATAAATTAATTTATGAGATTCTATATCTATAAAATTACATCTTGCATGATTATGTGATAATAGTGGCGATCTCTTCACTTTTATCCAAAAATAATAATAATAGTGGCGATAAATAAAATTAAATTGGTAATTGTTTAATTGCTGAATAGATGATCAATTAGTTGTCAAATTGTCTGTAATTTGATATGTAACTATCTAAATTGTGCAAAACATATAATTTTAGTTTTAATTTTGATAGTTATTTTTATCCATTGTCACGTTGTCAAATAAATTCGTTATTAAAACAACGAAATCTATAAGGTAAAACGCTATCTCAAGTTATGATACTAAGAATGCTTAAATGAAATGGCCCAATTACTGATTGATTTATTTTTACATCAGATCAAATTAAAAAAAAAAAAAAATCAAGATCTGAGACTAAAACATCATATTGAAATTTAATTTTCTACTTATGTTCCTGATATCCAAAAAAAGTATGTAGAGAATAATGTTTACGGTAATTTGATTTCTTAGCCTACATATTTCTATAACGAGGAGAGCTCAAATGCTCCATCGCTTCATGCCTCAATTGTATTCCAACATCGTTATCTTTCATTTCAAAATTTAAATAAAAGATCTGAACCACTCAATATGACATCCACGTTAAAATATGCTTAGAGATCAAATTTTATATTTTTTTGAATTTTTAAAATAGATACAAAATCATTGTTTTTCAGAAAATTGTGGACCATCTAAAAACAGTGATTTTGTAGCTATCTTAGAAAATAGTAAATAAATTTCAAAATAAAAAAAATTGATCTCTAAGTATATTTTAACGTATATATATCATATTGAGTGATTCAGATCTTTTGTTTGAACTTCGAAATAAAAAAAAAATGCTAAGGTACAATCAATGGAGCATTTGAGCCGTCCTCTTCTATAACACGGGGTTATATAATCCGTTTTGTGTTGGAGAAAATCCTGTTTCATTAAATCTGTGACGGATGAATTGAATGCGACGGCCTTCAATAATTTTTTTTTTTTTTTAATTTAATGTTTTAGGTTTATTCTGACAAGAGTCTACTCGAAATAAATGCACTTATCCTGAACAGCTGAGAATCAATGCATCTACATTCTACAACTTGTTTACCAGCATTTATTTATACAGGGAGAAATTGTCTGATAATTGATAAAGCATAGAGGCACCACAGCTTCACATGCTTTCTCGGTTTGTCATTTATGATGTCATTATACACACACGGCTCATTTTCTTTGTAAATAAATGCTCCATAAGCCCATTTAATGCATTATTTTCTTGATGATTGGTCTATCTATTTTAATTTTGCTCCATAAGCCCATTTATGAAAACAACCCCAAACACCAAAATTTGAACATGGAGTTAGAGTGGAAAACACGTGCTGTGACTTTGATCTCGTGTTGTGACTAAGTTAATTTTTTATGTGCCGTGCTATAACTAAAACGTCAAAGGATAGTCACGACACGCGAATGGTTAAATAATTACGTCACGTTGTGTCTAAACATGCCATGATCAAATGTGATTCGCGTGACCATTTAATCATAATTTATGTTAGTTTATTTAACATTCATCATTTAGTCAAGATCTAACGGTTCTAATTATACGTAATTTGCATGACCACATGCCAAGCCGTAATTAGATTTTTCGCGTAACGTAAAGTGTTGTACCAAATTTTCACAAGATAATCACAGCACTCGAATGATGACAGCACGGAACATGTGAATCACAGTACGTAACCAACACATGTGCTGTGTCATAACTGCACTGTTATGTAACGGAGCCCGCTACGTCGTGCCATTTTTCCCACTCCACATAGAGTTCCATGATAGTCATTGTTCTTGTTAAAATTGTATTTTCTGATTAGCAAAATACTATTTAAATTGGGCTCGGCTCGGCTCGGCTCGGCTCCTCAAAAGTTATTTTCAAACTTCGAATTGGGCTCAATTGGATTCAACAGGAGAGATGGGCCAATAATTAACAAGAGAAGTTAAATAATTCTCATCATCCTAATTGAAATGAAAACAAGCTTTTGATCCAGTGATTGAGACAATAATTTTTGTGTGGAAGGTTTTCGATTTGAAATCCGATTAGAATATTTTTTATGAATATTTAAAATTAGAATGCTTGACCTACATCTTAACTCAAGAAAAAAAAAAGAAGAAGAAGAAAGGGAATCTGTTTCAGCTACTGTCCTCCTTACTGCTATCAAGTATCAACTCGGTACTGGTACTCCTAAAATAAACTCGATACTGCCAAATCCAAATCGGACGGCTAGATCTACTGCTCTAGTGCAACATATAATATGTATCATATTTTGTTAATCATGCATCTGGATCCAATATATGCCAACCAATTAATTTTGATTTTGTGATCCTATCTTGAACATGCATATATAGCAGACGCAGCAAATTACTGACAATCCTACACGCATTTTTACATTCAAATATTTTGTTTCAGTATCAATATATATTGTAAATATATGATACCGGTCATACCAATTTTTCATATAGTTTTGCTTAAATATTTGATATAGAGAAGTTAAGCTGAGAAATTATATATTATAAAAAATAATCTGCATTTCATGAGAGCCATTGAATTGATTACAAACCAAAAGTCAATCTGCTTAACTGAACGATGCACACTGTGTACCAATTATTCTCTTAGTAGAACAATCTACTATATATCTTAATCAATCTCACATTATCACAAGTACAATACAATAATTTATTCTTTCCTTCAGAAAAAAACAATTAATTAGACTTTATGCTTGGCTTTCAGGGCTTCAACAATCTCCTTATCAACTTGAAGAGCCTTTTCAAGCACATCATCCGGAATTGGCGGATTTGAATCGAAAAGCGCATCAGCTACTACAATCAATCCTGGGTTCTGACTGCTGAGCCCCGCAATGGCAACTGCTGGAGAATCACCAACGTTGAATTGGAAATGGATCAAACCAACGGGGAAAATGTAAACATCACCCGGATGGAGGGTCTTGAGGAAGAGCTTGTTGTTGGGGCTGGAAGAAATGAATCCGACCAATAGAGTGCCTTCGATCACCGTTAATACCTCGGTGGCTCTGGGGTGGGTGTGCGGTGGGTTGAGTCCGTATGGTGCGTAGTCAAGACGTGCGATGGAGATGCCAAATGTGTTTAAACCGGGCAAACGAGCAACATTTACTAGTGTCACATTGAATCCAACCTTTGTCAAGCGTAAACAAAATTATTCACATATTCAAATATGAACAATTATTGCGACAAGTTATCCATACATGCATTTTTTTTTTATTTGATGGTGAAAATGCTAGGAGTTCTAATTTTTTATAAATTATATTGTTGACTAACCTTGTTGTTGGTGTTTCCGGGTTTGTCTAGGCCGGAGAAGAAAAAGTCATCCGGAGTTGCCTGCTTCGGGTTCTTGCATGGCAAACCGTTCACGAAAACTGCATGTGTGTTAAGTTAATCACTGAACTTAAAGTTCAAAATATTTGAAGCTAATGGGAATTTGATCATAATTTACAAATACAGAAAGAAAGCAGTTTGTTAAGGTAACTTAACTAATAATCAAGTCATCAAATTTTTTATAATACATTTCATAATTAATATACTATATATGTCTGTACAACTGTACTAGACAATATTATTCTTTTTCATGTTGACAACAAATAGCAGTCTATTAATAGTTGAGACATCCGCAATTATTGAACTCATTAGATATTAACTGGTGGAGGTCACAATTATGCATAATTTAGAGCAAAAACAACAACAACTGTACATGTTTGTGTATGAGAATTCAACAACAAAAAAGAAGAAGTAATTGGTATTATACATATAACCAGTTGAGTACGACTGTGATATAGTTCAGAACCATACTTTCGGAGTTCAGGTCGGCGACACAGAAATCTTGTACCGGGCTCGGATCTCCGGCAAGAGATTGTACTGCCACCAAGGCGAGAATTATGACTACAAAACCCCTTGCTATCATTTTTTTTTTTCTGTTCTTCTCTCTTGTATTTATGTCTTGTTGAGTTTGTTTTATGCCTTGAACATTCTAACACAATTTATAGGCCAGAATTTGGCCTAAAGGTCTTGGCAGCAGATGGATTAGTTGAAACATGGGCCATAGATGATCGATCAATCGTACATCTTTATTTCCATTTATGACAGAAAAAAAATGAAAGCAGTTCAATCTATTATTAGCACTAATTTTGAATAATAATTGAGATAAACACAGAGATCCCAATAGGAGGGAAGACAAGTGTTTAAATTTACTGCTGTTGAAATAAAAAAAAAAATGTTTTGAATCTTCGTTATTTAATTTAGCGTTGTAAAATCCGTCCGTTGTTTAGACCAATTTTAATTGGCCAATTAGTCGTTGACGGTGACCAAACCGTTAAGAAATTTCCGAATTAATCTACCGATTTTTTTCGATTATGACCGATTATTTCTGATTAATCGCTTGATGATATCCTCTCCGTCCAACGAGCACATACCGTTATTTACAACACTGTTTTAATTATGATGATGCATACTTAATAACTAAAATAAGGGCTAATGACCTCTTGTTACTATGCAAGCGCCGGACTATACACACTATAAGCCGACATTTTTATTTTTACCCAATTAAAAAATTATTTTAATAACAATAACCAAGATTTAGGTATAATTTTAAAAATACCCAAACCATGGAATTTTAATTCCGGCCCGTGGAAAAACTCCACGGTTCCAACTTTTTTTTTTTTTTTTACAAAACAGAATTTTTTTATTTTTTTATTTTTTGTATTGAAATATTAGAAATGTTGAATATATTTTTTTGAAAATAAATGTAATACAATATAATTTGATTTATTAGAAAGACTGCAACAAATAACCCGGATCAATATTCTTCAGGTCGGATTTTTCGCGGCTGTAAGAAAAATTAAAATATTTCTTTATGTGCTATTGGAAAAAAATAAAAATGCTTAGATTCTGAGTTATTGATCCCGGTTCAAAAGTCACTTCTAGGTAATCCAAAAAATATTGTGATCCATCTGGTACATTTAATTTATAAAAAGTTGTATCAATTTAAAAAAAAAACAAAAATACATGACCACCTTTTCTTCTTTTTTTAATTATTTTCTTTTACTCTTTTTTGGGTAACCGAAAATAATATACGGTTACCACTTCTTCTTTTGTTTTTTACTTTTTTTGTAAAAACAGAAAATATTTAATTTTTTTTATAGAAATATTAGAAATGTTGAATATATTTCTTTAAAAATAGATGAAATATAATATCATTTGATTTATTAGAAAGATTGCAACAAATAACTTGGATCAATATTTTTCAGGCCGGATTTTTTTACAACTGTAAGAAAAATTAATATATTTATTTATGTGTTATTGGAAAAAAATAAAAATGCTTAGATTCTGAATTATTGATCTCGGTTCAAAAGTCATTTCTATATAATCCAGAAAATATTGTAATCCTTCTGCGACATTTAATTTATACAAAGTTGTATGTATTTTGATAATTCCTTTTTAATAACAATCATTAAATAACTTAAAGTTTTTATTTTTTTTCAAAAATAGATACAACTTTTGATAAATTAAATGTCCCAGAAGTTACAATATTTTCTGGATTATATAGAAGTGACTTTTGAACCGGGATCAATTACTCAGAATCTAAGCATTTTTTTTCCAATAACACATAAAGATATATATTAAATTTTCTTACAGCCGTAAAATATCCGGCCTGAAAAAAATTGATCCGGGTTATTTGTTCCAGTATTTCTAATAAATCAAATTATATTGTATTTCATCTATTTTTAAAGAAATATATTCAACATTTCCAATATTTCAATACAAAAAAAATAATAAATACAAATTTCTGTTTTGTAAAAAAGAAAAACGTTGGAACCGTGAAATTTTTCCATGGGCCGAAATTAAAATTTCAAACCGTGGACAAATTTCACGGTTTGAGTATTTTTAAAATTATTCCTAAACCTTGGTTATTATTATTAAAATAATTTTTTAATTGGGTAAAAATAAAAATGTCGGCACTATAAGTAACAGACAATAACTTCCATAAATTAACTTTTAACAATTGCAAAATTAAAAAGATAGTGCTGATAATTTACTGTATATTGTAATTGAACAAGTTATTTTCATAAAAAAATATCAGAAAAAGTTATTTAACACGTGCAAATAAATTTTCATGAATCCAACTTGCCTTAATAAAACGAGTTATATGTTAAATTAAATTTATGTCATGTTTGCAAATGAGTGAAGATATTATAACAACACGAGAATGATCATATGTCACAATGTATCTAAACGTGCTGTGATCAAATGTGACTCGCGTAACTATTAATTTGATCATAATTTATGCTAGTTTATTCAAGATTAATTATTTAGTCAAGGTCTAACAGTTTTAATTACACGTAATTTGCGTGATCCCGTGCTGTGCCGTGATTAGATCTTTCGCGTGGTGTGATGTGCTATACCAAAATTTCAAAAAATAAACACAGCATGCGAATGATCACAACACGGAACATGTGAATCACGATACGTAACCAACACGTGTGCTGTATCGTAACTGCACTGTTATGTGACGGAGCCCGCTACGCCGTGTCATTTGTGCCATTTTTCTCACTCTACCTGGCGTTCCATGACAGTCATTGTTCTTGTTAAAATTGAATTTTCTCATTAGCAAAATACTATTTAAATTGGGCTCGGCTTCTGAAAAGTTATTTTCAAACTTCGAATTGGGCTCAATTGGATACAACAGGAGAGATGGGCCAAGAATTAACAAGAGAAGTTAAATAATTCTCATCATGCTAATTGAAATGAGAACAAGCTTTTGATCCAGTGATTAAAGACAATAATTTTTGTGTGGAAGGTTTTCGATTTGAAATCCGATAAGAATATTTTTTATGAATATTTAAAATTAGAATGCTTGACCTACATCTTATCTCAAGAAAAAAAAAAAAGAAGAAGAAGAAAGGGAATCTGTTTCAGCTACTGTCCTACTTACTGCTATCAAGTATCAACTCGGTACTGGTACTCCTAAAATAAACTCGATACTGCCAAATCCAAATCGGACGGCTACATTTATTGCTCTAGTGCAACATATAATATGTATCATATTTTGTTAATCATGCATCTGGATCCAATATATTCCAACCAATTAATTTAGATTTTGTGATCCTATCCTGAACATGCATAGCAGACGCAGCAAATTACTGACAATCCTACACGCATTTTTACATTCAAATATTTTGTTTCAGTATCAATATATATTGTAAATATATGATACCGGTCATACTAATTTTTTATATAGTTTTGCTTAAATATTTGATCTAGAGAAGTTAAGCTAAAAAATTATATATTATAGAAAATAATATGCATTTCATGAGAGCCATTGATTAAAAAACCAAAAGTCAACCAGATAACAAACCTTGAAAACAATATATTCCCATTGTACAATCTGCTTAACTGAACGATGCACACTGTGTACCAATTATTCTCTTAGTAGAACAATCTACTATATATCTTAATCAATCTCACATTATCACAAGTACAATACAATAATTTATTCTTTCCTTCAGAAAAAAACAATTAATTAGACTTTATGCTTGGCTTTCAGGGCTTCAACAATCTCCTTATCAACTTGAAGAGCCTTTTCAAGCACATCATCCGGAATTGGCGGATTCGAATCGAAAAGCGCATCAGCTACTACAATCAATCCTGGGTTCTGACTGCTGAGCCCCGCAATGGCAACTGCTGGAGAATCACCAACGTTGAATTGGAAATGGATCAAACCAACGGGGAAAATGTAAACATCACCCGGATGGAGGGTCTTGAGGAAGAGCTTGTTGTTGGGGCTGGAAGAAATGAATCCGACCAATAGAGTGCCTTCGATCACCGTTAATACCTCGGTGGCTCTGGGGTGGGTGTGCGGTGGGTTGAGTCCGTATGGTGCGTAGTCAAGACGTGCGATGGAGATGCCAAATGTGTTTAAACCGGGCAAACGAGCAGCATTTACTAGTGTCACATTGAATCCAACCTTTGTCAAGCGTAAACAAAATTATTCACATATTCAAATATGAACAATTATTGCGACAAGTTATCCATACATGCATTTTTTTTTTTATTTGATGGTGAAAATGCTAGGAGTTCTAATTTTTTATAAATGATATTGTTGACTAACCTTGTTGTTGGTGTTTCCGGGTTTGTCTAGGCCGGAGAAGAAAAAGTCATCCGGAGTTGCCTGCTTCGGGTTCTTGCATGGCAAACCGTTCACGAAAACTGCATGTGTGTTAAGTTAATCACTGAACTTAAAGTTCAAAATATTTGAAGCTAATGGGAATTTGATCATAATTTACAAATACAGAAAGAAAGCAGTTTGTTAAGGTAACTTAACTAATAATCAAGTCATCAAATTTTTTATAATACATTTCATAATTAATATACTATATATGTCTGTACAACTGTACTAGACAATATTATTCTTTTTCATGTTGACAACAAATAGCAGTCTATTAATAGTTGAGACATCCGCAATTATTGAACTCATTAGATATTAACTGGTGGAGGTCACAATTATGCATAATTTAGAGCAAAAACAACAACAACTGTACATGTTTGTGTATGAGAATTCAACAACAAAAAAGAAGAAGTAATTGGTATTATACATATAACCAGTTGAGTACGACTGTGATATAGTTCAGAACCATACTTTCGGAGTTCAGGTCGGCGACACAGAAATCTTGTACCGGGCTCGGATCTCCGGCAAGAGATTGTACTGCCACCAAGGCGAGAATTATGACTACAAAACCCCTTGCTATCATTTTTTTTTTTCTGTTCTTCTCTCTTGTATTTATGTCTTGTTGAGTTTGTTTTATGCCTTGAACATTCTAACACAATTTATAGGCCAGAATTTGGCCTAAAGGTCTTGGCAGCAGATGGATTAGTTGAAACATGGGCCATAGATGATCGATCAATCGTACATCTTTATTTCCATTTATGACAGAAAAAAAATGAAAGCAGTTCAATCTATTATTAGCACTAATTTTGAATAATAATTGAGATAAACACAGAGATCCCAATAGGAGGGAAGACAAGTGTTTAAATTTACTGCTGTTGAAATAAAAAAAAAAATGTTTTGAATCTTCGTTATTTAATTTAGCGTTGTAAAATCCGTCCGTTGTTTAGACCAATTTTAATTGGCCAATTAGTCGTTGACGGTGACCAAACCGTTAAGAAATTTCCGAATTAATCTACCGATTTTTTTCGATTATGACCGATTATTTCTGATTAATCGCTTGATGATATCCTCTCCGTCCAACGAGCACATACCGTTATTTACAACACTGTTTTAATTATGATGATGCATACTTAATAACTAAAATAAGGGCTAATGACCTCTTGTTACTATGCAAGCGCCGGACTATACACACTATAAGCCGACATTTTTATTTTTACCCAATTAAAAAATTATTTTAATAACAATAACCAAGATTTAGGTATAATTTTAAAAATACCCAAACCATGGAATTTTAATTCCGGCCCGTGGAAAAACTCCACGGTTCCAACTTTTTTTTTTTTTTTTACAAAACAGAATTTTTTTATTTTTTTATTTTTTGTATTGAAATATTAGAAATGTTGAATATATTTCTTTGAAAATAAATGTAATACAATATAATTTGATTTATTAGAAAGACTGCAACAAATAACCCGGATCAATATTTTTTAGGTCGGATTTTTCGCGGCTGTAAGAAAAATTAATATATTTCTTTATTGGAAAAAAATAAAAATGCTTAGATTCTGAGTTATTGATTCCGGTTCAAAAGTCACTTCTAGATAATCCAGAAAATATTGTGATCCATCTTGTACATTTAATTTATAAAAGGTTGTATCAATTTAAAAAAAAAAACAAAAATACATGACCACCTTTTCTTTTTTTTTTTTTTAATTTTTTTTTACTCTTTTTTGGGTAACCGAAAATAATATACGGTTACCACTTCTTCTTTTGTTTTTTTACTTTTTTTTTAAAACATAAAATTTTAAAGTTTTTTAATTTTTTTATTGAAATATTAGAAATGTTGAATATATTTCTTTAAAACTAGATGAAATACAATATCATTTGATTTATTAGAAAGACTACAACAAATAACTTGGATCAATATTTTTCAGGTCGGATTTTTTTACGACTGTAAGAAAAATTAATATATTTCTTTATGTGTTATTGGAAAAAAAATAAAAATGCTTAGATTCTGAATTATTGATCTCAGTTTAAAAGTCACTTCTATGTAATCCAGAAAATATTGTAATTCTTCTGGGACATTTAATTTATACAAAGTTGTATCTATTTTGATAATTCTTTTTTAATAACAATCATTAAATAACCTAAAGTTTTTATTTTTTTTGAAAAATAGATACAACTTTTGATAAATTAAATGTCCCAGAAGTATTACAATATTTTCTGGATTATATAGAAGTGACTTTTGAACCGGGATCAATAACTCAGAATCTAAGCATTTTTTTTTCCAATAACACATAAAGAAATATATTAATTTTTCTTACAGCCGTAAAATATCCGGCCTGAAAAATATTGATTTGGGTTATTTGTTCCAGTATTTCTAATAAATCAAATTATATTGTATTTCATCTATTTTTAAAGAAATATATTCAACATTTCCAATATTTCAATACAAAAAAATAATAAATACAAATTTCTGTTTTGTAAAAAAAAAAAACGTTGGAACCGTGGAATTTTTCCACGGGCCGGAATTAAAATTCCAAACCGTGGACAAATTTCACGGTTTGGGTATTTTTAAAATTATTCCTAAACCTTGGTTATTATTATTAAAATAATTTTTTAATTGAGTAAAAATAAAAATGTCGGTACTATAAGTAACAGACAATAACTTCCATAAATTAACTTTTAACAATTGCAAAATTAAAAAGATAGTGCTGATAATTTACTGTATATTGTAATCGAACAAGTTTTTTTCATAAAAAAATATCAGAAAAAGTTATTTGACACTTGCAAATAAATTTTCATGAATCCAACTTGCCTTAATAAAACGAGTTATATGTTAAATTAAATTTATGTCATGTTTGCAAATGAGTGAAGATATTATAACAACACGAGAATGATCATATGTCACACTGTGTGTAAACGTACTGTGATCAAATGTGACTCGCATGACTATTAATTTGATCATAATTTATGCTAGTTTATTCAAGATTAATTATTTAGTCAAGGTCTAACAGTTTTAATTACACGTAATTTGCGTGACCCCGTGCTGTGCCGTGATTAGATCTTTCGCGTGGTGTGATGTGCTATACCAAAATTTCAAAAAATAAACACATCATGCGAATGATCACAACACGGAACATGTGAATCACGATACGTAACCAACACGTGTGCTGTATCGTAACTGCACTGTTATGTGACGGAGCCCGCTACGCCGTGCCATTTGTGCCATTTTTCTCACTCTACCTAGCGTTCCATGACAGTCATTGTTCTTGTTAAAATTGAATTTTCTCATTAGCAAAATACTATTTAAATTGGGCTCGGCTTCTGAAAAGTTATTTTCAAACTTCGAATTGGGCTCAATTGGATACAACAGGAGAGATGGGCCAAGAATTAACAAGAGAAGTTAAATAATTCTCATCATGCTAATTGAAATGAGAACAAGCTTTTGATCCAGTGATTAAAGACAATAATTTTTGTGTGGAAGGTTTTCGATTTGAAATCCGATAAGAATATTTTTTATGAATATTTAAAATTAGAATGCTTGACCTACATCTTATCTCAAGAAAAAAAAAAAAGAAGAAGAAGAAAGGGAATCTGTTTCAGCTACTGTCCTACTTACTGCTATCAAGTATCAACTCGGTACTGGTACTCCTAAAATAAACTCGATACTGCCAAATCCAAATCGGACGGCTACATTTATTGCTCTAGTGCAACATATAATATGTATCATATTTTGTTAATCATGCATCTGGATCCAATATATTCCAACCAATTAATTTAGATTTTGTGATCCTATCCTGAACATGCATAGCAGACGCAGCAAATTACTGACAATCCTACACGCATTTTTACATTCAAATATTTTGTTTCAGTATCAATATATATTGTAAATATATGATACCGGTCATACTAATTTTTTATATAGTTTTGCTTAAATATTTGATCTAGAGAAGTTAAGCTAAAAAATTATATATTATAGAAAATAATATGCATTTCATGAGAGCCATTGATTAAAAAACCAAAAGTCAACCAGATAACAAACCTTGAAAACAATATATTCCCATTGTACAATCTGCTTAACTGAACGATGCACACTGTGTACCAATTATTCTCTTAGTAGAACAATCTACTATATATCTTAATCAATCTCACATTATCACAAGTACAATACAATAATTTATTCTTTCCTTCAGAAAAAAACAATTAATTAGACTTTATGCTTGGCTTTCAGGGCTTCAACAATCTCCTTATCAACTTGAAGAGCCTTTTCAAGCACATCATCCGGAATTGGCGGATTCGAATCGAAAAGCGCATCAGCTACTACAATCAATCCTGGGTTCTGACTGCTGAGCCCCGCAATGGCAACTGCTGGAGAATCACCAACGTTGAATTGGAAATGGATCAAACCAACGGGGAAAATGTAAACATCACCCGGATGGAGGGTCTTGAGGAAGAGCTTGTTGTTGGGGCTGGAAGAAATGAATCCGACCAATAGAGTGCCTTCGATCACCGTTAATACCTCGGTGGCTCTGGGGTGGGTGTGCGGTGGGTTGAGTCCGTATGGTGCGTAGTCAAGACGTGCGATGGAGATGCCAAATGTGTTTAAACCGGGCAAACGAGCAGCATTTACTAGTGTCACATTGAATCCAACCTTTGTCAAGCGTAAACAAAATTATTCACATATTAAAATATGAACAATTATTGCGACAAGTTATCCATACATGCATTTTTTTTTTTATTTGATGGTGAAAATGCTAGGAGTTCTAATTTTTTATAAATGATATTGTTGACTAACCTTGTTGTTGGTGTTTCCGGGTTTGTCTAGGCCGGAGAAGAAAAAGTCATCCGGAGTTGCCTGCTTCGGGTTCTTGCATGGCAAACCGTTCACGAAAACTGCATGTGTTAAGTTAATCACTGAACTTAAAGTTCAAAATATTTGAAGCTAATGGGAATTTGATCATAATTTACAAATACAGAAAGAAAGCAGTTTGTTAAGGTAACTTAACTAATAATCAAGTCATCAAATTTTTTATAATACATTTCACAATTAATATATTATATATGTCTGTACTACAGTACTAGACAATGTCATTATTTCTCATGTTGACAACAAATAGTAGTCTATTAATATTTAATAGTTAGAGACATCGGCAATTATTGAACTCATTAGATATTAATTGGGGGAGGTCACAATTATGCATAATTTAGAGCAAAAATAACAACAACTGTACATGTTTGTGTATGAGAATTCAACAACAACAAAAAGAAGTAATTGGTATTGTACATATAACCAGTTGAGTATGAGTGTGATATAGTTCAGAACCATACTTTCGGAGTTTAGGTCGGCGACGCAGAAATCTTGTATCGGACTCGGATCTCCGGCAAGAGATTGTACTGCTACCAAGGCGAGAATTATGACTACAAAACCCCTTGCTGACATTGTTTTTGTTTTTTTTTTGGGGTTCTTCTCTCTCGTATTTATGTCTTGTTGAGTTTGTTTTATGCCTTGAACATTCTAACACAATTTATAGGCCAGAATTTGACCTAAAGGTCTTGGCAGCAGATGGATTAGTTGAAACATGGGCCATAGATGATAGATCAATCGTACATCTTTATTTCCATTTAAGACAGAAAAAAAATGAAAGCAGTTCAATCAATTATTAGAACTAATTTTGAATAATAATTCAGATAAACACAGAGATCCCAATGGGTGGGAAGACTGGTATTTAAATTTACTGCTCTTGAAATAAAAAATGTTTTGAATCTTCTTTGTTTAATTATGATGATGCATGCTTAATAACTAAAATAAAATGACCTGTTACTATACAAGCGCCATACATTAATTTTCAACAATTGCAAAATTAGAAGGAAGCAGCTAATAGTCCTTCAACTCCAGTCCTCCAAAAATCTCCAGATATTTTCAACTAATTATGTAAATAATAATACTAAATCCTGTAAACTAATTCAACAAATCCTGTAAACATAAAAATGCTTGAAAGCTGTTGAAAACGCGTGACAGCTGTTGGGGACCACCTTCTGTGAACATACACATAATATCCCGTAAACATATACATATTATCTTGTAAACATACATATATTATCATATAAACATACACATATAATTCTGTAAACATACATAGTGTACTTGAAATTATAGTAGTTGAAATTATGACAGTTGTGGTAGTTAAAAATGCGTCAGAACTAAGCTAAAAATAGAAGACTTTTATACACGGAAATTTTTAGGAGACTGTAGCCCGGGAACATTACCTTTTCTCAAATTAAAAAGGTAGTGCTCATAATTTACTGTACCTTGTATTGAACAAGTTTTGTTTATAAAAAAAAAATTCAGAAAAATTTACTTGACTTGTTCAAATAACTTTTCATGAATCCAACTTGCCTTGATAAAACATGAGTTCAATGTTAAATTGAATTTACGTCATGTTTGCAAATGAGTGAAGATATTATAGCAGTACCTTATGTTTTAATTTTTTATTATTATTGAGAATTAAGTTCGTTATTTGAAGTTTATTAATTAAATTTTTTTAGTTGTTACTTTCATTGTCGAGTAAGGCTACGGTGCTATGGGTTGCATAGAGGGTTATGGTGCTATAGCTCAATATTTGAGTTTTCAAAATCCGAATAGCCGATCCGAACCGTTCATCTTGTTCTCCATATTAATATGTGTTTGGAGACCAAATTTTATATTTTTTAAAAAACTTTTACTATTTTTTTAGATAGGTAGAAAATCAAATATGTGAATGGTGTAAATTTTTTTAGATCAATTGATTTTCTACCTATTTAAAAAAATAGTAATTTTTTTTCAAAAAATGTAAAATTTAGTCTCCAAACACATATTAGTATAGAGAACAAGATGAACGATTCGGATCGACTGTTATGATTTTAAACTCGAATATTGAGCTATAACACCATAGCCTCTATACGACCCATAGCACCATAGCCTTACTCTTCATTAATGAATGAAATAAATCCACAAAAGCCACAAATTCCGATAGCATAAAGAAGTACGATTTGAATTTTTTTATATAATTGATTAGTCACGAATTAAAATTATTATAATCCGACAATATAATATATACAAAACCTGATCAACCTAACCTCTTTACACCGTACTGTTGAATAAAATTTATGTAGGCCTCAACCTACTTCAAGGAAAACTCGAAAGAACCGACTGCTACGTGTGTATACAGAGGCGGCATTTTGATTTGAAATTAAATAACAGGCCTTGGTTGTAGATAGCAAGTTAGCAACAATTGCAAAACAGATCCATCTGCAGCGTATTAATTATTTTGCAGTTGACCATATTAGTATTAAGTATATATATCGATAATCTTAGTTGGTCCCAATAAAATATGTCTAGCTAGCTAATCTGTTGACTAGCATTGATTACCTACATTTCAACTAAACAAATGTAAATTTAGTTGAGTGAGGCTATGATACTATGCATAACGCATATTAGTTCGTGCTATAAATTTATATTTTTGTTTTGAAAGTTCTGACGATTGATTAGAACCGTTCAACATGATTTCTATACAAATTTGCACTTTCAAATTGAATTACATATATATATTTTTTAGAATTTTTTACTAATTTTTTAGACATGAAAAAAATCACTTCATCCGAAAATTCTGAACCATTCAAAAATAGTGATTTTCTACCAGTCTAAAAAAATATAAAATTCTGAAATATATAAAATTTAGTCTACAAATACATATTCATATAGAAATATGTTAAACAGTTTAGATCGATAGTTAAAATTTTAAAAATAAAAATATTAATCCGTAGTACAAACTAATCTGCGCTATGCATAGTATAATAGCCTCACTCAATATAGTTATACCTATATCCATTAAAACAAATTAACATACAAAACAAATAAACAATTAAGCACCTTTTGTTTGTTATTCTTTATCCTAATTAAACGAACATTACAAGAGAATTAATATCTGTGCAATTTAGATAAGAAAGTAAATTAAGACATTGGTATTTTTTTTTGATAAAAAGACATTAATTGTTCGCTACAATTCTCTTTATAGAGTTGATATAAAAGTAGATTATATTGACAATAAACTTATTCGACAAATATAACAACATATCAAATACTTTTCAAAATAAAACAAGTATAAAATTTTCATCTGCATATATATTTTGAATAAAATGTATCAAACTTGATGCAACTTAATGATAGTCAAGAACTGTTTGAAAAATATTTTATTACCAAATTATACATATATAGTTTGATACACAACCTATATAAATTATTGTGAACATTTGTATAATTTCATATTTTTATTTTCTTAACTATTTGATCGATTGTGGCGATTATCATAAAAAAAAAAAAACTTATTTCATTACATTCCTCCCCATATAAGAATGTGCTTTTTATTCCTGTCAATTTATCAAGTATACACGGGCAAAGTAGCAAACAGTACCAATTTTGATATTTTAATTTCATTAAAATTCTTAGCAAATTACACCGTAAATGCTCACTAAACCTACCATTTGCTGTTTCCTACAAACTGGTAAAAGAGTCACATTCTTCCTATTTAATTGGGGGACATGCAAATCCCAATTAATACTGTATTTTGTTATCTTGTAGTTGTCAAGAGAATATATAATGAAAATAGAAAAGGTTCAAGGTAGGAAAGAATACAAAAAGGAGATTAGATTAGGTTCCTTTTTAAATGGAAATGGGTTAACAACCCCTTCCAAACAAATTGTGGCTGATGAGAAATGAGATAATTTTCCTTCACAGATAGATCTCCTACCATCCTTTTGTTCCTTTTTTAGTAAAGCATTTATGCTCCCTACATAATTTATAAGAAAATCCAAAAACATAATCTCATTTGCGCATAATAGTAGCTGTGTTGAGTTTGTGCTTGGTTTGTCCGATTTTTTTATTTTTACCATCTTCATAAAATAAATAAACCAATTAACAAGTTTTTTTTTTTTTTAAAAAATTATTTTTATCACGTCCCCAGTTTAAACTTGTGAAACCATAAGATTGGTTCTGCAAGTTTAGATCGCGGAACCAAAGTGCATTAAATATGATACTAATATATATTAATTTAGTTCTGCAATTAGAATCAACCTTCTAATTTTGTAGGTTTAAACTACGGACGTAGTAAAAATAGAAGTTAATTTTTTTTAATTATTTGGTTTATTTTTTTTCAAAGATGGTAAAATTAAAATTTTTGGAGGTTTGTAGCTTAGTGAAGTGGGCAATTTTTTAAAATAAGACATAATTTTATAATTATTGGAACAACATGTATAGTTATAATTTTTTGATAGTAAAATATATTTTTGTAAACGTTTTCAGTCATATTGTGAGCTAATGTGGCTTTGTCATGCTCACGGAGCTAAAATAAGTCAATTATTTTAGTTTTCCATTATTTTTTCAAAAATGATAATTACTCTATGTGCACTCATTTTTTAAACATCTCTATAAACTCTTAACATATAACTTGATATTGCACACTTATTTAAGTGTCAGTACATATTTGTTCATAGTTTCGATGCACACTAACTTATTTTCATATAAGATATAATTGTGGAATGTTGTTAATAACTATTTGACTGAAATTTTTATACATAGTAAATAGAAAAAAAATAAAAAATGGAAAAAGATATGGATAAATTTTAAAAATGGTTATGTATCAGAGGCATCATGCTCGATGGAGCTCTTCTGCTCTGCCTTTAAAGATAAAGAATTACCGAAGGACACGATACCAAATGGACCCACATTTTTATTTTTATCTATTTTTAAAAATATTTAATAAAAATAACCATGGTTCAACCAAAATTTTAAAAATGTCCAAAACATGAAAAAAATCCACGGTCCCGAATTTTTATTCCAAACTGTGGAATAAATAAAAGGCCCAGAATTTAAATTCGGAACCATGAAAACACATCCACGGCCCGGGCCTATATAAATGGATGACCTGCGGTTTCTCTCTCCTCAAAATTAATTTTCTCAAAATCCAACTCTGAATTTTCTCCAAAATTTCTCCTCTCTTTATCATATTTGCAAGTTCCTATATTTTTTTAAAGTTTTATTTGTAGTGTAAAATAGTTGTAAATTAGTTCAATTAAGTTAGTAAGGTACCAAATTTGTATAATTTAGTTTTCATTAGGGTTAATTAATTACGGTACCAATTTAGTGGTAATTAGTGTTAATGCAGGTATCAAATTAGATGTAATTAGTGATAATTAAGGTACCAAATTTAGTTTAATTTTATTTTGAATTTTTTAGTCCAAAGTTTTACCGTAATTAGTGTGTTTTAGCATATTTTTACCATAATTAGCGTATTTTAGCATATTTTTACCGCAATTAGCCAATTTTAGCTAATTTGAGTATAGTTCCCTTTTATTGAGCATATTTGATCCGAATAAGCATATTTTACCGTAATTAGTGTATTTTAGTAATTTTTTACTGCAATTAGTATATTTTAGCGAATTTGAGTATAGTTTCGCTTGTTTTAGCATATTTGACCTGAAAAACATATTTTTTCATATTAGCGTAATTTAGCATATTTTTACCTTAATTACCATATTTTATCATATTTGAGTATATTTTTGTCTATTTGAGCATATTTGACCCGAATAAGCATATTTTTACTGTAATTAGCGTATTTTAAGCCAATTTGAGTATAGTTTCGCTTGTTTTAGCATATTTGACCCGAATAACATATTTTTTCATATTAGCGTAATTTAGCATATTTTTACCTGAATTAGTGTATTTTATCATATTTAAGTATAGTTTTTCCTGTTTTAGCATATTTGACCCGAATAATATATTTTTTCATATTAGCGTAATTTAGCATATTTTTACCTAAATTAGTGTATTTTATCATATTTGAGTATAGTTTTGCCTGCTTTAACATAATTGACCCGAATAACATATTTTAGCATATTTTTACCGCAATTAGTGTATTTTAAGTCAATTTGAGTATATTTTTGTTGTTTTAGCGTAAATTAGCATTTTTTCTACAGTTAGCTTATTTTAGCATATTTTTACTTCTAAATTTTTGTTTCCACATAGGATGGCTAGGGGATGGTCTAGGAGACCACCACCACCTGACCTTGTTGATGAGCCCAATCCCGAGAACAGCAAGGACCATTTCAGTCCTTTATTATGAATGACTCACGATGAACACCAAATATCACTCGCATCCTGAGAGGTACTTGATTACTTTTTTCTTTTGTTTTTTTTAAGATTAAATTTTGTCGAGTTCTTGTATTTTCATGTTTTTATGTTGTTTACTTTTTTCAATGCAGAATGAGGACATTTTAGATGTCAGGAGTTGGCATTATGCTATAAAGTACTACCTGTTGATGGACCAGTATTTGCAAAATTTGGAGTTGAACGATTTGGTCGATATTATGCAGACATAGAGTAAGGCCATTAATGCATCTCTCATTTTGCAGGACTAGGGAAGCGATGGCGCCCAGAGACGCACACATTTCACTTACCATTCGGAGAGATGACAGTGACTCTCTAAAATGTAAGTGCCCTATGGGATTTGCCCATCCAAGGCATCCCCGTTGGTGGCATATTTGACCCCACGAATGAGAACACAATTAATGCCAGACTCGAAGAGCTATTAGGAGCGAAGCCAGATATACGAGATAATGGTGGGAGGCCCAAGTACTGTCTGAATAGGAAGAAGCTGGGAACTATGTTTGCGACATGAATTGATTGGTCTTCCACGCCAGACGAGGTTCAGAGGTACTTATACAAACTATTCTAGATACATTTATTTTGTACCCTAATTCATGTCCAAAAATGAGTTACTTTGTAATTTTGACATTACAAATATACACGGGGCTTCGTGATGGACCTATTTGGTTCTGTCATGTTCATTGATTCAAGTGGTAATACCATCCTGATAATGTATCTAGAGCTGCTGTGAGACCTGCAGTCACCAAGAAAGTACAACTGGGGTGGGGCTATCCTAGCACATCTTTACTCCAACTTGTGCCAAAGTTACAAGGTCAGTATGTTCTTGTTGTCTTATTTTAATTATTTCACTTGTCATGCGCTTGCTATCTTATTTTAATTATTTCACTTGTCTATGACAACTAATATTTTTTGAATTACAGCTGAAAAGTAAGACTGCACGGGCTGGTACTTCTGTTGCAGCATTGGTCATGGTCACGGCTACCAGTGGAGGTACTTGCGCTGAATGCCTCGCCAGATTGGGGAGACCCCAATGGTGCATAATGCCCGGCATTTGGCAAAAAATGGCATGGAAAATATGAGTTCACCAACTATAGCCTCATGAAAAGCCAGTAGGTATTAGGCTGGTCCGAGGTTAGATTCAGAGTCTGGGTGACACGCAGGTGATCTGGACTCTATACCAGAAGCTATACAGTGGGGGTATGCTACCACAGATTGTAGCAGAGAATGAAGAGATGTGGCTCTACAGGGATTCGCTGGTTTGCTTCTGGATAATGGAGCAGCACCACTATTCAGATCGGGTGATCCGTCAGTTTGGATATGATCCACTCATCCTCGCAGATCTAGATGTCCCGAGATATGTGATCAGGAGTCTACATGGGTACGATAAGTTATGTTCTTTTAGCATTTTGTACTTAATATTAGTTCTTGCAATTAAATTGCAACTAATATATTAATTACAGGACGGCCCACGCTAATTACCCCGATAAAGATTGGAGTTTGCATTACTTGAAACACTATGATAGGGCAGCAAATATGAGGAACAACTTGTGGCAGATGCCGGAAGATGGGATGCAGTTTTAAGGACCTCCCTTATTGAGATATCAGGCTTGGTACCTCTGGATCTGCATGGCATCGGTGTATCTAGAGGGAGATTACGATAATTTTTTGCGCTCGAAGATCTTCGCAGATGATGGTTATACCCCTATTGACCGGAAAGGTGCTCGCAATGTAAGTAATGCACCTCAAACAACACGTTGGTTATCACTTTTAACTTTTTTCCTAACTTTTTTTTTATCTAACTTGGTTTCTTTTTAGCTGCTAGTAGTAATTAAAGGTGCCGGGCATTTAATCTTTATCTTGGAAAATTGGCTACAGAGCTTTTGGACATACGATGTTGAACTTGGTTGCCCCCGCATTGAGGGAGCTGGTCACGAGGCAAAGCTAGTCATGATGCTGCGAGGCGCTGGAGAAGAATTGATTGGTACATAGTACAAAGGGACAAGCTCGATGGGCCACTTGTTATGGTTTCGAAGATGCCACCACAACCCTTAGAGCAGCTAGAGTAGGACTACCACCGTTGGGTACTTGGCATGTCCGGTTAGCACGCTTTCCTTGACGAGCATGGACGTCTAGTTCTTCCCCAGGTATGTTATTTTTTATTTTATGTCAAGTTAATTAAAATTTCCTCTTTCGGTAAATTAAGTTAGTTAAAATTTATTGAATTATTAGTATCCTTGCAGGGTCCTGCCTATATGCCGCTACCGCCTGAGTCGCATGAGCAACATGAGTCCTCGGACCCCCAGTCTATGCATGAGTCTCTAAATTTTCAGATCAGCGTTGATCTATCGGTGTATCCATGGCGTATAACCGCTTCTCCGTGTCAGCCGTATCCAGCGAGGGCTCATGATTGGGAGGCCTCTAGTAGCGGGACTCAAGCTGACTATGCGTCCCAGCTTGTGGATTCCTTATTCCATACCCCCGCCACCTCCAGCTACCTATGCGACCGAGGATCCATGGAATAGAGCACTCACGATGAGCATAGAGCCCGAGCTATACGATGAGATTACACCAGCTCGCAGAGCGCAAGAAGGAGAACTACAGTGGAATGACTGGCGTGTCTGGAATTTCAGTAGGAAGACTAGGGGTAGAGCACCTCACCGATTTTCACCTTCAAATTACCATGGATAGAGAGTTTTTTTATAGTTTTAGTTCAGTTTAGCTATGTTATGTTTTATTATGTTTGAGTTTAGTTTTATAATTTTTGTTTTAGTATAGTTTAGTTTCATTATGTTTTATTATGCTTCGGGTTGAGCTATGTTATATATTTTTATCATTTTATGGTAATATTTATACAACAAAAAATAAATAACACTACACTAAAAAAAAAAAAAAAAAACAACAACCAAAAATATGTTGAAGAACAATAATACGACATGCTTTAAAAATATGACATGCTTTAACAATAATAGAAAATATGCTGAAGAACAATAATACGACATGCTTTAGAAATAATAAAAACAAGAAAATTAAATAGAAAAAAAAGTGTATTGCAATTAATATGGTTCAAAAATAACAAAAATAAATGCTTCCTCCCTCTGTTTCAGCTCCTATTTTGGCCAGGAACAGCCTGTTTTGGATCTGGTTGAACTATAGGCTTTTCTGCACATTGGTTTCAGCCCCTGTTTTGGCCTAGAACAAGCTATTTCGGCTCTGGCCAAACCATACCATTTTTTGCACTATCTAGGAACAATCTGCTTCCGCCAGGAACAAAACCTCCTTTAGCAGTTCGGGCAATTTTTGAGAACCGATATCTCATGATTTGTTTTGAGATTTTGTATGAAACTTTACAGTCTTGTTCTATGATATCAATAATGTATGTCGGTCAATTTTCACGATTTTTGGAGATGTTTTGGTATGTTAACCAGAGGTGCAAAGTTGGGTTCAGTGCACTTCTTTAGCAATTCGGACAATTTTTGAGAGCTAATATCTCACGATCTGTTTTGAGATTTTGTATGAAACTTTACAGTCATGTTATAAAATGTCAAAATTATATGTTGGTCAATTTTCACAATTTTTGGGTATTTTTTGGTATGTTAACCAGAGGTGCAAAATTGGGCTCAGTGCACTCCTTTAGCAGCTCAGGCAATTTTTGAGAACTGATATCTCACGATCTGTTTTGAGATTTTGTATGAAACTTCACAGTCATGTTCTACAATGTCAAGACATATCGGTCAATTTTCATAATTTTTGGAGATATTTTGATATATTAACCAGAGGTGCAAAGTTGAGCTCAGTGCACTCCTTTAGTAGTTCGGGCCATTTTTGAGAGCCGATATCTCACGATCTATTTTGAAATTTTGTATGAAAATTCACAGTTGTGTTCTATGATATCAATACTGCATGTTGGTTAATTTTCACGATTTTTAGAGATGTTTTGCTATATTAACCAGTGGTGCAAAAAACAAAAACAAAAACCCCGGACTGTGGATTTTTTCCATGGTTTGGAATAAAAATTCCGGGCCATGGATTTATTCCACGGTTTGGAATAAAAATTCAGGACTGTGGATTTTTTTTTCACGTTTTGGATATTTTTAAAATTTTGGCTGAACCCTGGTTATTTTTATTAAAATATTTTAAAAAATGGGTAAAAATAAAAATGTCGACCAGATGGAGAACCAGATTTTTTTTGTTTCTTGTTTTATGGTTTGGAGTTTGGAGTTATACGATGTTGTGTTATGTTCATGTATTTCAGACCAGTGTTGTAAATAACGACATGTGCTCGTCGGACGGACTGGATACCGTCAAGTGATTAATTAGTATGCAGTTGATTAATCGGAATTATGTGGCAAATTTATCTTTCTTATTTAAAATTATTTATATATATTTATAATTTATTAAAATAATTTATTTAACTCATCAAACTAATCAAATAAACTTAACTTAACTTAGTTCTATTATTATAACATGACACTATGCTTATTTCTTCTTAACAACACATACACACTTTACATGTGTAAGTAACACATTTATTTAATACAAAAATAAATTTGAAAATTAAGTTTTTTTAAATACTAATAACATATTATTTGAAAAAAAATCAAACATTCCAACATAAAATCACTAAATTTAGTTTATAATAACAACTAAATTTTATATATAAACATGTCCTACTAATTGAAAAAATTACATTAGCAAGTAAGAAAAATATATGCTATATAAATAATAGAAGAATTAATCAATTTCAAAGTAAGAAGAAAAAACATATATAAAAATATTGGATGTATATTAAAGTACAAATAAAACTACAATACGGAATCTATAAAACTTACTATCACACATAGTCACAAAAAAAAAAAACAATACAAAAATAAATATTCATTGCAATAAACGAAAATAAACGAGAATAAATGGGCGATTAAACAGGAATAAACAGAATAATAGGGAATATCGACTGATTAATCGGAAAAATTCGTTAACAAACCTCTAATTAGTATATTCGTTACTTATTTGACCATCGTTAACGATTAAACGAGCGTTTAATCGGCCATAAAAGCGTCTTTTTCAGTACTATTTCGGACTAATTATGTTATGTTAGGTTTATGTTATTCTATGACATGTGTATGTATTTCAAACTTATTATGTAATTTTATGTAATTCAGATTTTTTTTTATATTATGTTTGTAACTAATCCAGATCACTTGTTACGTGATGATATATTTTACGTGATGTTATGTTATGTTCAAATTCACGAGGCAATAACTAATTTTAGTTTGTATAAGTTCTTAAATTATGTGTTTGTTGCTCTCACTTATTTTTTTCTTTATTCTTCTTGAATAAATAAATTATCTAGTTAATTATATTGTTACAACAAATAATTGTATTCTAATATCCTAACTGTGTTTTGTTATATTATATAGACATTGTTGAATTTATTCTGTCAAAGACAAATAACAATCCATTCTGTTATATGCGTATTGCGGATTTATGACTTCTATCATGGTAGAGCACTATTGGGTTCAAACCCATTAAATTGTTAGGTACACATTTACAACTCAATCTCTATAACTATATTTATTATAAAATCTGTTATAATTATAAAATCAATTGAGACAACATTGAAATATTTTTCCTAAGTTAATTAAAAAAATGTTTGGCATAATTCAAAGTGGGAATGTTCTTAGCTAATTAGCAAATCAAAGTTAAAACTTAGATAAAAAAAAAATTAACCAAAAGAAATATAAGTAATAAATAATAAATGTCACAAAAAGTTTAGCCGACCCATCTTCTTAGAATCGTAATAATAGACTCCATCGTCAGACAATTTTTGTTATCTCATTATCTTTCATTCTATTTACGAAATAGAGTATCACAGATTAAAAAAAAATGAAATATGTAGAATTGATCAAAACTCAAAAGGAATTGGTTCAAAAATTGAACTAACTTGAATTAGAGGAAAGTACTACATCGAACATGAGGTAAATACATTGAACAATTAGTATTGAATCAAAATAAAAAATTAAAATAAAAAAATAGACAGTTGCCTACACCAATCTTTGTGTGGATCCGCCAGTGATTATACGGTCCCGATCTAAACATAAATATTCTGTTACCTTAGCTCCGTAAATTCTGATCTATTTTGATCTGCTCAACATAAAAAATTTCATCAAGACGTAACAGAGAATCCGAATGCAGTGGAGGCTCTAAACTCTGGAGCCATTTGGAACCCCCTAGTTTGTAAAATTAGATTTGTTTGGGTACGAATGCAAAAAAGGAAATAAATAAACAGCAATATTCCGCGTGTTGTGATTCCAGAGCAAACCGTTCCCCGTTTTCTTCTCTTATCTTGTCTCTCTCTCTCGATCTTTCTAGGGTTAGGGTTTCTGACAATATGCCGAAGAACAAGGGAAAGGGAGGTAAGAACAGAAAGAGAGGAAAGAACGAGGCTGACGATGAAAAGAGAGAATTGGTTTTCAAAGAAGACGGCCAGGAGTACGCTCAAGTAATTCCGATCCTTTTCAATTGTGTATTTTATTTGTAATTAAAGTTGAATTGGAATGGGAAGAAAATTGGAAACTTGAACTGGGGAATAATTGTTCTGATTTTCTCTATGGCTTATGGCTTTTAATCCCAATTATTAGCTGAATCAAAGTGGATCAAAGAGAAGAGACAGATTTGAGATCTGATTTGTTCCAGGAATTTTCAGCACATCAGAATTGAAACTTCTTATGTGTTTGTGTTGTGCCAGGCCAATTCATTACCGTAAACCTGATCCTTTCTGTTGTGGTTGATCTGCTGCTAATACCTGTATTGGGTATTCTTGCAATTTTATTGCATGGTAGATTAATAATTAGGCTTTAAAGAGAGTTCTCGATCTGCCTTAACTAGGAGAAATACCCAATTGAGCCACTGGTTTAGCTGTAGTCAACAGTATAACTTTTTCTAAAATTCTTGAACTGTTTATGGAAAATAGGTATTAAGGATGCTTGGAAATGGAAGGTGTGAAGCGATGTGTATAGATGGAACAAAGAGGTTGTGCCATATCAGAGGGAAAATGCACAAAAAGGTCTGGATTGCAGCGGGTGACATTATTCTTGTTGGCCTGCGTGACTTTCAGGTGTGTGCATATGTTTATTTATTTAAATTCAATTCTCTTTAATTTATTTGTTAATTTATTTTTTGCCATAATGTCTCTGAGTTAAATATGATAGTTGGGGATGAAGGATTTGGCATTTTTGGACTGGCAATTTTGTTTCTCTATCTTTTGGGTCTGTTATTTTCGAGTAATTGCAACAATACCATCTGGTTTAATGTTTAGATTATGGATCATTGGATAATATGTGGTCTGATAGTATTTACAACCATAAATTATCTCTGCTTGGTTTTTGGGGTAATGCCGGACACATTTATAGTCAAGTATTGATGGAGAAGAATGAGGGGAATAAATTAGAAGAAAAAAAAAAATTTGGGCATTGCGGATGCAGATGGGGAGTATGTTATTCTTCTATTTTTCAGAAAGCCATAGAGAATGAACATTTGTGTTAGTAGCCAGTGTTGCAGATATAAATTCTCATAATTTTTCTTATAAAACCAATGATTGGATTTCAGCAACACATCTGTTACTTTGGTGGATTTTGAAACAAGATGAAAATTTGATGAACTTCAGTTAATCAGATGGAGCAATTATTCTTTTCTTATTTTGATAACCAAAGGTTAAGATCAGTGACTTGTCTGTTATGGTCTCCAATCACTGTTATAGACTTGGGTAAAGTTATTTGCTTTTTTTTTTTTTTGGCGACAAAGTTGCCAATTATGGCATAAAATCACAATCTGAAACTCAACTCTGGTACTAATCTGAAAAGCCAGTGTTTTAACTGATTATATAACCAGTAATTCCTTCTCGACCTCATATAACTTTGTAACTAAAATGCAGGATGACAAGGCCGATGTAATACTGAAGTACATGCCAGACGAGGCTCGGCTACTGAAGGCATATGGAGAGCTGCCCGAGAACACACGTCTGAACGAGGGCATTGCTGGTGGCCTTGATGAGGAGGACGACAATGCCGAAAATGACTATGTCGAGTTCGAGGATGAGGACATCGACAAGATCTAATTTTGTTTTTGTTTTCTGTTGTCGAAAACCAAAGTGTGTACACTTGCTTAAACCAATGGGATGTTGTTTCTTTGATGAGGTGCTTTGGTGATGTGAGGATTTGAGATATGCTGATTCAGGAGCTTTATTATGGTATTCGTGTTACTGGTTTTGTTTGTGTAACCGCCTAGTATGGAGGTAAGCTGTAATGAGCTTTTGGTAATTATATGGAATTCAAGGATATAGTACTGTTCTGTAATTTTTTTTTATTTTCAGGTTTTAATGGGAATTAAGCTGGAAGGAATTTTGTTGTCTTTTGCCTGGTAAACCTGATTCTTAATTGTTATGTTCTAAGGCAGAAATGCAGAGACTAGGCCCAAATTAAATTTTGAAGTACTGAAATGTTTTCACGTAGTATTCAACTGACGCCTGTGAACTTTTATGTCGTATTCAGTTCTTTTCGAAAGTGAGACATATTGGAGTTGGATATTGTTGAGTTATAAGACTTGAGTTTTGGAAGGTGATATATCTATTGATACGTCATTCAGACTTAAATATGCATGTAGGTAACAAGATTTATTTTGTAATATTCACTGATAATGGAAAATTTAAAATACGTTAAGTGTGTATTTGATAAATACCCAACCATTTTAAATAAGGGCAAGGCAACGTTATATTTGGCGCGGATCACATTCATATTTCATACCCCAATCACAATCCAACCTACTATAGAAGGTTAGTTCATAGAGCTTACTCGGAAAAGTGAACTAATATCAACTTGAGCATGTAACCACCTGTCGCTTTGAAAAATAAAATAAAATTGATACTTACCCAACAAATGAATTAAGAATTGATGGATGGATAATTACCCAGTCGTCGCATCACATGTCTAATTCTAATTTCTAGAGACATGCCTGATGTCATTAGGCCTTATTTTCCTGGCGTTTGGTAAGACTATATTTGGAATCCGCACAGGCTGCTAATCACAAGTTATCTAATCCAGCTGTTCAAAGAAAATCAGGGGATCTCATTTAGATCTTTATAACCACCATAATATATGAATACTAAAATAGAAGTAGAATTTTGATCTGACAAGTACGTCTGGTTGACTCGTTCAATGTAATTTAAATCGGATATCTCTGAATGAACCTGATAAGTGATGACCAATGGGTTAACTTAGATCTGGTAATTATAGCTGGGATGTAAATCCAAACTGTATAATTCATTTACTTGTACAAATGGAAATAAATACTATTGCCTTATTCAAACTGTACAATTCATAGTGCCAATGTGCCATATATAGTTTCCCATGGATTGGTCGATATGTCCTGTACTTGAAGAGTTTGTAACTTTGTATCATAACTCTATGTGGTTAATTAAAAAGGTTAATAACACTGAAAGCAACCAGTCTTCAATAATTCCATACTCACTTTTTGAAAGTTAATTACCTACCATTTAAGCTATTACAGTTTGAATGGTTCAAATTTAAACATGTGAACACTTCAAAAGTTCGCCTGATTTCTTGACCTTGTCATTACCAGTTCAAATCCTGCTCTGTATATATACTCTCATGCATTCTTGTTTTCAGTTCAACACAATTTCTTTCTAGTTATACACTATCTGAAAAAAAGAAGAGAAGGATGGCTTCCTGTTTCTTGTTCCTTGCTCTTTTTGCACTTGCCATTTCTCATGCCTTTGGTTCTGATCCAAGCCCACTTCAGGACTTTTGTGTTGCTGATACAATGTCTCAAGGTATACATGTCATTACTTATAAAAATCTATATATAATTATCTATGTCTCATGCATTCGACAACATATAACAAGGCATATGAATTTAATTATGCAGTCTTTGTGAATGGGTTTGTTTGCAAGAACCCGAATGCTGTCACCGCAGATGATTTTTTCTTTGCTGGCCTTGACAAAGCCGGCAACACTTCCAATAACTTGGGCTCCAGTGTAACACCAGTGTCAGCTGCCAACCTCCGTGGCCTCAACACGCTCGGTATCTCCCTGGCCAGGCTTGATTTTGCACCAGCTGGCTTGATTGCACCTCACTATCACCCGCGTGCCACTGAGATACTTGTCGTGATAGAAGGCACCCTCTATGTCGGCTTTGTTGCCTCGACAAACAACCAACTCTTTACAAAAGTGTTGAACAAGGGTGATGTGTTTGTCTTTCCTCAGGGGCTGATCCATTTCCAGTTCAACAAAGGTTGGACCAATGCAGTTGCGCTCTCAGGCTTGAGTAGTCAGAACCCAGGTGTGGTTACCGTGGCCAATGCGGTTTTCGGGTCAAACCTGGCCATCTCTGATGACGTGCTTGCTAAGGCATTCATGCTGGACAAAAATACTATTGACTGGCTTCAAGCTAAGTTCAGTGCTGCGAACTAGTAAGAACAAATATGTATGATCACATTTTGTGATAGAATTTATAGCACTTCGTGAATAAGCAAATAGAATAAGTGTTAATCTATTTACATGTGTAATAAGTGAGGTGATTGATTTGTCATATTTATTTACGTACTGTATCCATTTCGTTCGAATTGTTGTTGTTGGTATTGTTTTTATCCTCTGGTATTGAAACAGACATGTTTGACTGTGTTGATATATATATGGTTGAAGCAAAGCAGTCCATTCGACGGAGGCAGATGCATAAATTTTACGAGTGGGCATCAAATATTATATAAATTTGATAATATTTATTGCATTATAAGTATGAGGTCAAATTAAGTGATGGTTTTCACAATATTACTTTATTGAAAATATTCTGAAATTTGTAACAATATAAAAATTGTTCTTCATTAATGTAAATTAGAAACCAGCGGTATCAATGCGGAGGTTTCGGTCTGGATAATTAATGTTTATTAAGGCAAGTGAACTCTGTCTAAATGTATATTGTCCTGACATGCAAGCTCTGCATAATCGTTTCAATATACCAATTTTCTCCAAAAATCTAATTTATTATTGCATTGATTGTTGAACATACTTTTGAATAATTTCTTAATTGATTACGGACTTAAATATTAATAGAACTCGTCAATCGAAATTCTATATACAAATCAAATAAATGTTTTTTACAATACTAAAAATTAATAAAACTAAAATAATATGTAAGAGACTCTTGAATTATTTGGTACACGGAGCTATCATGTCACATTGGCTCTAAAAATAAAACGATATTTTTATTTATAGAGTTTTTTTTTAAGTAAAAGTTAGAGATCAAGTCACTCAACTATTTAATATTTTTGTTATTACAACAAATAATTTTTTTTTTCCATCAGGATCTTGAATCCATGACTTCTCAAATAGAAATCATCTGCGTTTGTCGCTAAATCAAAGGCTAGTTCTTCTTTATATATAGAGATAATCACTTATGATCAATGGAGAACTAGGAAACCTACATCTCAAAACTCAGAACGAGGCACTATTCACGAAATGGATTGGTTAATCCAATACAATCATGAGAGCTAAGAACCAGCATTTAGTTTAGTGACAAAAGCACATGATCTCTATGTGAGAGGTCATGAGTTTGAAATCCGAATGGGAGAATCTTTGTTGTAATAACAAGAATATTAAATAATTTGATGGCTTGACCTCTAACCTTTACTCAAAAAACAACCCTGAGAGCTCGTGGGTATCAATGGTCAGGGAATTACATGGGGTGACAACCGTAGAAGAAGTTCAATTCGCAGTCAACTACGGTTCCTCTTTTATGAAAAATTTGGCCGGTCTTTTATCATTCCTCAGGTGCAGTGTTGAACCAGGCAATGTGAACAAGTGGCGATTGACGGAAGCGGGTGAGTTTAATGTTATTTTTGAGTAATTGCAACAATACCCTCTGGTACGGTTTAATGTTTAGATTATGGATCATTCGATAATACATGGTCTGATAGTATTTACAACCATAAATTATTTCCGCTTGATTTTTGGGGTAATGCCGGACACATTATAGTCAAGTACAGATGGAGAAGAATGGGGGGAATAAATAGAAGAAAAAAAACAATTTGGGCATTGCGGATGCAGAAGATGGGGAGTATGTTATATTTTTCAGAAAGCCATAGAGAATGAACATTTGTGTTAGTAGCCAGTGTTGCAAATATAACTTCTCATAATATTTCTTATAAGACCAATGATTGAATTTCAGCAACACATCTGTTACTTTGGCGGATTTTGAAACAAGATGAAAATTTGATGAACTTCAGTTAATCAGATGGAGCAATTATTATTTTCTTATTTTGATAACCAAAGGTTAAGATCAGTGACTTATCTGTAATGGTCTCCAATCACTGTTATAGACTTGGGTACAGTTTTTTCTTTCTTTCTTTTTTTTTTTTTGGGACAAAGTTGCCAATTATGGCATAAAATCATCATAAGTTTGCATTATTTCATTTTGAGTGCATTATACAATTACAATCTGAAACTCAACTCTGGTACTAATCTGAAAAGCCAGTGTTTTAACTGATTATATAACTTGTAATTCATTTGTTTTTTTTTTTTGGTATTCATATAACAGTGATTGGAGACCTCATATAACTGTGTAATTAAAATGCAGGATGACAAGGCTGATGTAATACTGAAGTACATGCCGGATGAGGCGAGGCTGCTGAAGGCATATGGAGAGCTGCCTGAGAACACACGTCTGAACGAGGGCATTGCTGGTGGCCTCGATGAGGAGGACGACAATGCCGAAATGACTATGTTGAATTTGAGGATGAGGACATCGACAAGATCTATTTTTTTTTGTTTTCTGTTTTTGAAAACCAAACTGTGTACACTTGCTTTAAATCAATGAGATGTTTCTTTGGTGAGAGGTGCTTTAGCGAGGTGAGGATTTAAGATATGCTGATTCAGGAGCTTTATTATGGTATTCGTGTTACTGGTTTTGTTTGTGTAACCGCCTAGTATGGAGGTAAGCTGTAATGAACTGGTAAACTGGTAATTATATGGAATTGATGTTGGATTTATTGTCAATCTCGTTGGATTTAATGTCAACATTGAGCATATATGTAATCTAATTATGCATTGTTTATTGTCATATATGATTGTCAATTAAAGTGATCAAATAAGAAAATAGACAATCAATATATTTATTAAGATGTGGTCCACAAATGTGTATAACAATTTAGGCAAAAATCAAATCATTGATGGACTGATTCTAAAATTTGCAATTAAGGACACCAAATTTTCAGCTTTTGCACAGATTTTGATGCAATTGCACGTGTTTTGATGCACGTTTTTTAAGTTGGCATGTGGCAGAAAATTGGTTTAGGGTTAGGGTTAGGGTTTGACAATATGTCAACTCTACATCTCTATAAATAGGTTGGTCCCCAAAGTACAAGGACATACGAAAAGTTACAGAATTTTCTAGCCATCATCTAGTCAATTTTGTAGCTTTCTCTACTTCTCCTCATTAAAGAATAGAGAGGTGAGATCATTAAGAAATTGTGAACACGATCTCACAAGGGCAGTCTTGTAGCTTTGGAAGGCTTTATCCTACCACTAAGGAGGCCGCCGACGCTTCAACCTCTACATCGGCACGAAGTTTTTCTTGCCGCTGTCTTACAAGTTCATCAACCGCTTTTGAGAGAAGCTTTGCATAAATACGCTAATGGAGTCAGGTATTGCGTCTGCTCCCTAAGAATTGATGAATTTTGCATGATGACCATTTTGGCATAGGTAGATCAATAGTGGCATATATAACTGAATTGTTTATGTGTAACAATAAGGTTCCAACAAGTGGTATCAGAGCCACTCCTATGCCAATTTGGATTATTTGTTTAGAATTGATCTAGAGAATAAGCAATTGATTGTTGATTTTTCAATTGCTTTGAAATTGTTTATTTTTATTACTATGCTATCCGAGCAATAATCACAAAAATACTTTACTTTGTTATAATCAATAATTCGGATAATTTTATTACTAAATCAGAATATGCAATAATTATGGATTTATTGATTTATTTGATTCGGCTGGATATTCTGGATTTATTGATTACTATGCATATTCTGGATTATATGATTCGGCTGGATTAGTTTTGAAATTATATTCGGGTCAAATTCTGTTGAAATTTCTATTTTGATTATAACACAGTAAAGTAATTATGTTAAATCAAGTTTTTTAAGTATTCTGCTGCTATTTTTTTTTAGACTACAACAAGTATGCAATAATTTGATTATAGGGTTAAAGTCAAATTTTGAAAACTATAGATTATTGTAATGCAATTAAATTTTTCCTTTTGCGTTAGTTTGATTGTACATTTAGATTATATAATTAGGGTATAAATTATTGTTCTTTTAAAGGCAAAGAGATATGTAATTTGGATTTGAATTAATTGATTCCTAATTGTATCCAAAGGTACCTCTTTTGATGAGGTTAATTCAAATGCATTTTATGAAGAAAGTTAAGGTGCAATTAATGGATGTAATCATTATCGGCCCAAAGGAAGGTAATGGTTACAAAATTTATCTGTGCAAGTGAGTAATAATAAAGTATAGTGATGATCAAAATTTTTACACATATGTCAACATTGTCGGCCCAAAGGAAGGCATGTTGTTCAGTATATTCTAGGTTATCAATACTTTATTATTGCGCCAAAGTATTATAAGAAATTGACCCGTTACCCAAAGGTAGCTGCTTAATGAAAAACGATACTTTGGTTTTATGATGATATTAAGACTCATAAAATATTTGGTGATTTATTAAGACAAGTTGCAACACTATGAATGTAACAATGTCGAGGAAAGTTCTGTCTAGACAAGTCGGAATTCGAAGTGTATCCTTAAGGATCCCTGACTTACCTGGGAACTTACCTGATTGTGAAATTCGTGTGTATAGTAACAAAAAAAAAACATCTCATATATTCTGAGCAAGTTGGGCCTTTATTTGAATGTAATTTATAAATTCATATTTTTTATTCGTATTGTTCTTTGTAAACTTTTAGTTCGCGATTTTCCAGTTAGCATTGTTAAAGACCTAAACAACATTTTTTTTATGTTGAATGGAACCAACTTCAAATTTTGACATGAGAACATAGTAATAGTTCTCAGTGTCATGGATCTAGACTTTGCATTTAGAGAAACTTGTCCCACTATTACGGATACAAATACTTCTGATCAAAAGAAGGAAAAGGAAAAGTGAAACAGGTCTAATTACATGTGTCTTAGGATAATGAAGAGGTTCATGAAGAGGCATTAATGAGCACTCAAGGGGTTATAAATTTTATAATTCTATAGAACATAATGTATTTGAGACAAAAAAAAATGCAAAAATTTTGGAGGATGTTAAGTTTGTGGGGGTGAGAAAATAATTGATTTCGAAGAGGAATATGCAAATATTCCATTAGGTGTTGCGAGTTTTGTGGATATAGATCCAAGTTTTACTCAAAACACCTGTATGGACGAAATCATTATTGAAACTCAAACTCAACAAGATGAAACAACATAAAATAAAAATCCAGAGACGGGTGTAGGCCACTTAAGGCTGCATGAAGTTTTGGAAGATGTTGTTGTAGGCCAGATTGTTTCAGACAATGCTGGAAATCCTCAAGAAAATTCAAAAGTATCAATAAAGAAATATAATCATTCACTGACAATGACATTAGGAAATTACCCCCATTATCTAAAGATGCGAAACTCATTAGTAATGAGGAGTAATATAAAGCTCGTCTTGTCATCAAAGATTTAAGAGATTTTTTATTTGATTTTATTTATTGAATGCAAGCATTAACCAGCCCAAAAGAAGGTTAATGATTGTTAAAATTATGTGCACATAGAATATAGTGATGATTATTATGTTTACATATAATCAATATTGTCGGCCCAAAGGAAGGCATATTGATTGATATGTTATTTGAATCATCAATACTCTATTTTTTGAAAGTCTATTTAAAGATTATATTGGTATTGGTTACGCATTTTAGTTTGGAGGTTTAGCAGATGGATATTAAGACAACGTTTCTAAATGGTGACATTAATGAAACAATATATATGGTGCAACTAGAAACCTATGTGTCAAGAGACACAAAGTTTGTAGTGTGCAAATTTAAGAAATCCATCTATGAATTAAAGAGAGTGTCTCAACAATGGTATTGTAAAATCATAGTGAGATTATCTCATTTGGTTTTGAGATAAATTTATTGAATGATTTTGTATACCTTAAGTTCTGTGGGAGTGAGTTTATATTTCTGGTTTTATATGTGAATATCATATTGCTTGCCAATATTGATATAAATATGTTGCAAAAAACTAAGAAAACAGTAAACTAGAAAATAAATCTCAATAGCGAAAGGAGACAAATCTAGTCTCAACAAATTCCCCAATTATTATTCAGTTAATGAAACAATGCTAAAATAAAGGAAAGAGTATAGAATGGCGAATTGAAAATAGAACATGTAGAAATAGACTCTATGTTAGAATATCCTCTTACTAAGAGATTGACACCGGTTAAGTTTCAAGAGCATGTTGCTCATATGGGTGTAATTTTGGTGGGAGTATGTTATTTGAAATTTAATGTTCTATTTTTTATTGTAATTTTGGATATGTAACTTGTGACATGTAACAAGTGTTATATATATTATGAAGTTTTGACATTCTGTTTCTCGTTTATATTTGAATATTCAGTTAATTTATGAAATTCAGTTTCAAGATTTAAGTGGGAGACCAAGTTAGAAATAGGCATGTGAAGATCACAATTGCATGTAATTTCTATGCTGCACATCCACATCATGATTCATGTCATTCAACTATATTAGTGATGTGATTATTGAGGGTTTAGTTGCGAATAAATGCGACGAATGCCGCTTTAGTCCTTTACTGGTATAGTTGATGGACCGAATTGGTTTGGGAATATATAAGGAAGACAGTAAAGAAATGTGCGCACATAAGGAATACAATGCATAATTAAAAAGTCATGACATATTACTCAAGTGGGAGATTGTTGGATTTATTGCCAACCTCGTTGGATTTAATGCCAACATTGAGCATATATGTAATCTAATTATGCATTGTTTATTGTCATATATGATTGTCAATTAAAGTGATCAAATAAGAAAATAGACAATCAATATATTCATTAAGATGTGGTCCACAAATGTGTATAACAATTTAGGCAAAAATCAAATCATTGATGGACTGATTCTAAAATTTGCAATTAAGGACACCAAATTTTCAGCTTTTGCACAGATTTTGATGCAATTGCACGTGTTTTGATGCACGTTTTTTAAGTTGGCATGTGGCAGAAAATTGGTTTAGGATTAGGGTTAGGGTTTGACAATATGTCAACTCTACATCTCTATAAATAGGTTGGTCCCCAAAGCACAAGGACATACGAAAAGTTGCAGAATTTTCTAGCCGTCATCTAGTCAATTTTGTAGCCTTCTCTACTTCTCCCCATTAAAGAATAGAGAGGTGAGATCATTAAGAAATTGTGAACACGATCTCACAAGGGCAGTCTTGTAGCTTTGGAAGGCTTTATCCTACCACTAAGGAGGCCGCTGATGCTTCAACCTCTACATCGGCACAAAGTTTTTCTTACCGCTGTCTTACAAGTTCATCAACCGCTTTTGAGAGAAGCTTTGCATAAATACGCTAATGGAGTCAGGTATTGCGTCTGCTCCCTAAGAATTGATGAATTTTGCATGATGGCCATTTTGGCATAGGTAGATCAATAGTGGCATATATAACTGAATTGTTTATGTGTAACAATAAGGTTCCAACAATTGAAGGATATAGAACTGTTTTGTAATTTTTCATTTTCAGGTTTTCATGGGAATTAAGCTGGAAGGAATTTCGTTCTGTCTTTTGCCTAGTAATCCTGATTCTTCAATGTTACGTTCTAAGGCCGAAATGCAGATTTGAGTACCTGCACTCTACTACTCATATCGTATTCACACCTTAACTGTCATAACTGTTTGGGAGATCATAAAAACTGTAACGCTGAATTTTTTTTCTAAAGTATTTACATCTATGAACAAAAATATGTATATCTATGCACGGAAATATTTATACCTATGAGGTGAACAATTTTTATGTAAATAATTATTTTTCCAATCAAATATCTCAAAACATACCCGCAACAAAAAACCCATAGGGACCACTCAAACTACATGGGTGGGTCATACAAGTTTTTAGGAGTGTTTTTTTCTCTGTTCAATTTTGTCCATATTTCTAGCGATTTGTGATGAATTTTGTGAATCTAAAAACACGAACATCTTATATGTAATTTTATCTTTCAAATGAAATATATGATAACGTACTTTCAAACTCGTAGTCATACAAGTATTTATACTTCATTGTGTAAAAATTACATTTGAAAGTATTAATATCAAGTATTGCAAATATTTATACTTATGAGATTAATTATTTTTATTAGAGAAAGGCTGACGCAGGATAATTGGGGAATGTTGATGTAGGGATACGAGGATACTACTTCATTAGAGGAATGTTGACGTGGGAACGATTAGAAGACTGAAAAAGAGGATGATCATATCAAGTTACACATGCAAGTATTAATATCTTATTTTACAAGTAATAATATATTTATCTTCCAAGTATTTATACCTAGGCTATGAAGGTTGACGTGGAGATGAGTGCAAGAATTGGAAAATGAGCACCATATAATTAGTGAAAACCATAGTACAACCTTCCTCTTTTGTTGTTGCGGGTACGATGCGAGTGCTGGAGTGGGGGTATTGAAATAATTATTCTTATAATTAATAGTATAATGTGATGTGTCATTCAGACTTAAATATATGCCTGTAGGTAATTAGCAAGATTTATTTTGTATATTCACTGATATCTATCATTTAAAAGTATTTTTCATACAATGAAGAAAAAAAGTTCTGTTATTCGAGAACAATGTTTATCTTGGTGTACTAAAGTATGTAATGGAAAACTTAAAATATTGTTAAGAGTATACATGATAAATACCCAACCATTTTAGGTAAGAGCAAGGCAACGATATATTTGGCGCGGATCATATTCATACCCCAATCACAATCCAACCTACTATAGAAGGATAATGCATACAACTTACTCGGAAAAGTGAACTTATCAACTTGAGCAGGTAACCACCTGTCGCTTTGAAAAAGAAAATAAAATTGATACTTAGAGAACAAATGAATTAAGAATTGATGGATGGATAATTACCCAGTCGTCGCATCACATGTCTAATTCTAATTTCTAAAGACATGCCATGATGTGGCCTTATTTTCCTGGCCTTTGGTAAGACTATATTTGGAATCCGCATATACTGCTAATCACTTTTTTAACAGCTGTTTCAAAGAAAATCAGGGGATCTCATTTAGATCTCTATAACCACCATAATATATGAATACTAAAATAGAAGTAGAATTTTGATCTGACAAGTACGTCTGGTTCAATGTAATTTAAATCGGATATCTCTGAATGAACCTGGTAAGTGATGACTAATGGGTTAACTTAGATCTGGCAATTATTGCTGGGATGTAAATCCAGACTGTATAATTCATTTACTTGTACAAATGGAAATAAATACGTTTGCCTTATTCAAACTGTATAATTCAGAGTGCCATATATAGTTTCCCATGGATTGATTGGTCGATATATCCTGTACTTAATTTCAGTCTGTAACTTTGTATCATAACTCTATGTGGTTAATTAAAAAGGTTAATAATCCTGAAAGCAACCAGTCCTGAATAATTCAATACTCACTTTTTGAAAGTTAATTACGTACCATTTAAGAGTTTGAATGGTTCCAATTTAAACATGTGAACACTTCAAAAGTTCGCCATCTCTCTTGACCCTTGTCATTACCAGTTCAAATCCTGTTCTATATACATACTCTCATGCATTCTTGTTTTCAGATCAACACAATTTCTTTCTAGTTACACACTATCTGAAAAAAAAAAAACAGAGAAGGATGGCTTCCCGTTTTCTGTTCCTTGCTCTCTTTGCACTTGCCATTTCTCATGCCTTTGGTTCTGATCCAAGCCAACTTCAGGACTTCTGTGTCGCTGATCCAATGTCTCAAGGTATACATGTCATTACTTATCAAAATCTATATATAATTATTTCTGTCTCATTAATTTGACAACGTCTAACAAGGCATATGAATTTAATTATGCAGTCTTTGTAAATGGGTTTGTTTGCAAGAACCCGAATACTGTCACCGCAGATGACTTTTTCTTTCCTGGCCTCGACAAAGCGGGCAACACTTCCAATAACTTGGGCTTCAGTGTTACACCAGTGTCAGCTGCCAACCTCCGTGGCCTCAACACGCTCGGTATCTCCCTGGCCAGGCTTGATTTTGCACCAGCTGGCTTGATTGCACCTCACTATCACCCGCGTGCCACTGAGATACTTGTGGTGATAGAAGGCACCCTCTATGTTGGCTTTGTTGCCTCGACAAACAACCAACTCTTTACAAAAGTGTTGAACAAGGGTGATGTGTTCGTCTTTCCTCAGGGGCTGATCCATTTCCAGTTCAACAAAGGTTGGACCAATGCAGTTGCGCTCTCAGGCTTGAGTAGTCAGAACCCAGGTGTGGTTACCGTGGCCAATGCGGTTTTCGGGTCAAACCCGGCCATCTCTGATGACGTGCTTGCTAAGGCATTCATGCTGGACAAAAATACTATTGACTGGCTTCAAGCTAAGTTCAGTGCTGCGAACTAGTAAGAACAAATATGTATGATCACATTTTGTGATAGAATTTATAGCACTTCGTGAATAAGCAAATAGAATCAGTGTTAATCTATTTGCATGTGTAATAAGTGAGCTGATTGATTTGTCATATTTATTTACGTACTGTATCCATTTCGTTCGTATTGTTGTTGTTGGTATTGTTTTTATTCTCTGGTATTGAAACAGACATGTTTGACTGTGTTGATATATATATGGTTGAAGCAAAGCAGTCCGTTCAACGGAGGCAGATGCATAAATTTTACGAATGGGGATCAAATATTAAATAAATTTATATCGTTATAAATTTGATAATATTTATTGCATTATAAGTATTACAAGTATGAGGTCAAATTAAGTGATGGTTTTCACAATATTACTTCATTGAAAATATTCTGAAATTTGTAACAATATAAAAATTGTTCTTCATTAATGTAAATTAGAAACCAGCGGTATTAATGCGGAGGTTTCGGATTAATGTGTTTGTTAAGCCGAGTGAACTCTGTCTAAATGTATATTCTCCTGACATGTGAGCTCTGCATAATCGTTTCAATATACTAATTTTCTCCAAAAATCTATTTTATCTGCGAGAATAAAAAATAACTATTGTGTTGATTGTTGAAAATACTTTTGAGTAATTTCTTAATTGATAACGGACTTAAATATTAATAAGACTCGTCAATCAAAATTCTATATACAAATCAAGTAAATGTTTTTTACAATACTAAAAATTAATAAAACTAAAATAATAAGTAAGAGACGCTTGAATTATTCGGTACGTATACTGAACTATCTTGTCGCATTTGCTCTAAAAATATAACGATACTTTTATGCATAGGGTCAATCACTTATGATCAATGGAGGACTAGGAATCATAGATATGAGGAACTCAGAACGAGGCACTATTCACGAAATGGATCTGGTTAATCCAATACAATCCTGAGAGCTTGTGGGCATCAATAGTCAGAGAATTACATGGGGTGACAACCGTAGAAGAACTTCAATTCGCAGTCTAATTACGGTTCCTCTTTTATGAAACACCTGGCTGGTCATTTATCATTCTTCAGGTGCAGTATTGAACCAGGCAATATGAACAAGTGGTGATGGATGGAAGCGGATGAGTTTTCATGCGCATCGGCATACATAAAAATACACAACAAGGGGTCCTGTGTTGCACACAGGTAGGGAACTGTGGAGAATTAAAGTTCTGATAAAGGTTAAGATTTTATCCAGTTCATGCTGGAGGAAAAAATCCTAATGTCTTGATTTATCGAAGATGTCCGATCGGACAGGGCTGTCACATATGCGGTTCAAACATTGTAGAAACAAGGGACCACATAATGTGGAACTACGCCTATGCCATACGATTCTGAATGGCCCTAATGGCACATTTCAACCTTTCGTTCAGAGGGGGAGAAAATATTAGAGAAGTATGGATAATGGGACAGGTGGGCCTCCGATCGGAACTGTGGGTACGCTGGAATATTATGTGAGCTGCAGGCGTATGGACGTTTTGGAGGGAAAGAAACACGAGGTTCTTTTCAGAAAAGCAAAAAATGGAGCAACACTTAGTAACCAGTACAGCTTTAGAGGTTTTCAATGGACGACTGCAACATAGTTTTTTCTACTTTTTTTTTTAATCTTTTTTGGCGTTGTAAATAGTTTCTTTCAATGTTATTACTTGTATATTTTGTGTAAATAAACTGTTGAAATTACAAGCTAATATGTACAACAAAGTTCACATCCAATTCAGAAGAAAATGAAGAAAGGAATCAGCATATATTCTTGGTGTATTCGGCTAGATTAGAATCTGATATGTTTCTTTTATTTGTCAAAATTGATTTGTGTAATTTACTTCCAAGTTTAGATTGAATGAACATTTATTTCTAAGATAGTAGAGGTGAGCTGTGAGCTCTAGGGTAGATATAAAATCCTCTCTATACAGAAGAATATGCATGTAAGACAAAGTATAATTTTGAGTGAAATAAAATATGAGAGGGAAGGGAGCTTTTTGGAAATGCTGTGTTCATATTTTCTAACAATTTGACATGAGATCAAAGCAGTGATCAATCTGAAAATCTCAACCTTTCGAGACCTCACCAATAATTTCGAGACCAATATACTTGTCACAACTAAATAGTAAAATTCAGTACCAATACTTGGGTCAAAGGTGATCATAATTTTCATCATGGTAGCAGGTCGAGACAGATGACGTATACATTTTCCAAAATTGACTGAGCAGAAATTAACCTTTTTGCTTTGAAGGGTTCACGGTTCAGCCCATTACAAGTTTGGTGCCGACTGGTACCTGTACCGGTGCCAATTCCAACCGTCTAAAGTTCTCTGGTAGATATAGTCCAAATGGATATGTTGACTTGTGACTCGGCAGCATCGGAATCAAGACATGTCTAATTCTAATTTCTAGACATGCTTAATTCTAATTTTGTGTCATATTCAGTTCTTTCGAAACTGAGACACATTGGAGTTGGATCTTGTTGAGTTATAGGACTTCAGTTTTGGAAGGTGATATATATGAGTTATGTTTGGGTGTCATGGATATCAAGTCATCCGTGCTATAGTTTCAAAAACCTATCATATAAATTTTAAATTTCGATGTGAGTAGCTTAGTAAATTAGTTATATAATGAACTTGTACAATACTAATTTTTACAATTTTTGATTTTTTACTATATTTATGATATATGAAAAGATGGCCAAAATTACTTAAAAATAAAAGAAAATTGTTAGTATTTTAGGTTATTTTTTGTCATCTTTTCATAAATCATAAAATTAATAGTATATTGTGATATGTCATTCAGACTTAAATATGCCTGTAGGTAACAAGATTATTTTGTATATTCACTGATATCTATCATTTAAAAGCTTTTTTCATACAATGAAGAAAAACAAATTCTGTTATTTGCGAACAATGTTTATCTTGGTGTACTAAAGTATGTAATGGAAAATTTAAAATATTTTAAGAGTGTATTTGATAAATACCCAACCATTTTAAATAAGGGCAAGGCAACGTTATATTTGGCGCGGATCACATTCATATTTCATACCCCAATCACAATCCAACCTACTATAGAAGGATAGTGCATAGAACTTACTCGGAAAAGTGAACTAATATCAACTTGAGCAGGTAACCACCTGTCGCTTTGAAAAATAAAATAAAATTGATACTTACCCAACAAATTAATTGAGAATTGATGGATGGATAATTACCCAGTCGTCGCATCACATGTCTAATTCTAATTTCTGAAGTCATGCCTGATGTGGCCATATTTTCCTGGCGTTTGGTAAGACTATATTTGGAATCCGCATATACTGCTAATCACTTTTTAACAGCTGTTTCAAAGAAAATCAGGGGATCTCATTTAGATCTCTATAACCACCATAATATATGAATAATAAAATAGAAGTACAATTTATCTGACAAGTACGTCTGGGTCAATGTAATTTAAATAGGATATCTCTGAATGAACCTGATAAGTGATGACTAATGGGTTAACTTAGATCTGGCAATTATTGCTGGGATGTAAATCCAAACTGTATAATTCATTTACTTGTACAAATGGAAATAAATACTTTTGCCTTATTCGAACTGTATAATTCAGAGTGCCATATATAGTTTCCCATGGATTGATTGGTCGATATATCCTGTACTTAATTTGAGTCTGTAACTTTGTATCATAACTCTACGTGGTTAATTAAAAGGAAGCGTTTAATTGTTCATAGCCTTTTGTTTACCATTTGTTCACAGCTTTGACTTGCACGAATACTGTAAAATTACTTTTACATGCTGTATAATTATACAATATATCACATAAAATATATCAGTTAATCACAAAACATCTAGCAACTATTTGAAATAGTCCCATGATAGTTAGAAAAAGATTGCAACTTGCATAACATGAGAAAAAAAAAGTACTTTCAAACTGTACTTTCGGAAATTGCAGTTATAGGAAGTTATTGATAGTTAGAGTTAGTTATTAGCGGTTATTGTCAGTTAGAGTTAGTTATTAGCGTCCGCACTGGGTTGAATCTTGTATACTGTAAAATTGAATCTTGCATACTGTAAAATTAAATCTTGTATACTGTAAAATTGAATCTTGTATACTGTAAAATTGAATCTTGTATACAGTAAAATTTTCAATTGAATCTTGTATACTGTAAAATTTTCAATTGAATCTTGTATACTGTAAAATTTCTAAATCTAAACAATAAAATAATACCATGTATAATGTAAGATAAAATGTAAAAAAATGCTACATTTCAGCTTAAACTAGAAATTGCAAAGAATCATATAAACTGTAAAATTTCAAAATCTAAACTATAAAATAATACCATGTATACTATAAAATTTCTAAATCTATACATATATCCATCATCTGTTCAACAAAAAGCTATTCACCACACACAAAATTTGTTCACCACAAACAAAATCTGTTCACCACACACAATATTTGTTCCACACAAACCACAAATATTCACCACAACATACAGAATAGCATCAAAAAAACTATGGACAAATAACTTTTACGTTAAAAACCTCTTGTGTTCATCGTTGGAATGAGTAAGAAACCTCATCACAAGTACAACACGTTCTTTTGAGATATCATCCTGCATAATAATAAAATAAACAATGAAACAAATTTGATTTATAACAAATAAGAATTACAAAATAATCTTACAAGTTATTTACCTGATTGAAAATCATAGGAGTGCATGTGATAATGTTGTACACAAAACGCAACAGAAAGATAGCGCAATCATTTGAGTTCTCTCCTTATTTCGGGCAGTCCTTGTAATGCACAACAACATCTACCCGGACAGGTTTGGCTGAAAGATAAATTGATATCAACAATTAATAAAAACTTTAATTCTTAAACATGCAGTTAATTGCCACAAAAAAGGAAAACTAGTACAGCAATACTGTAAAATTATAGAAGAAGACAGTATAATAAAATAAAAAACACTCACAAGTCCTCCGGGAAAGAAAAGTCTTAAGCCAGCTGATAGTGTGCCAATGGTATTCCATATATGTCTCTTCTTCACTAGCAAATGTGTAATAGTCGATTTCCATGGCAGGAACATCCATTGCATAAAGAACCCAGTGATTTTTCTTGCAAATGGGAACAAAAAGACATCTTATAGTATCGAACTGAGGCCCAAACAACTGAGGGAGGGCCTGCAAGGCTGCATATGCAGTGTAATCATGCATACAAACATGTATCATACAAAATAAAATGCATTAAAGAGTATTCAAGTATTTCAACAGCAAAAAGAAAAAAGATTAACTTAATAAAGAAATAATAAAATAAAAAAACAAAAAAAACTTACAGACAACTAAGAATTAATAAATAACCATTTATCATTGACAGGTGTCTCAAATTGCATGACACTCAGAACCATTTCAACCAACTACAAAAATAAACAATAAAAAACATTCAAATCAAAATCACTGATATATCCAGTAAAGTAAAATTACTTCATATATCCTATAAAATTACTTTATATATATGCAGTAAAATTATTTCATATATCAAATTACTTCATGCATCATGTAAAATTACTTCATATATCCAGTAAAGTAAAATTATTTCATATACCAAATTACTTCATGTATCATGTAAAATTACTTCATATATTCAGTAAAGTAAAATTACTTCATATATCTAGTAAAGTAAAATTACTTCATATATGCAGTAAAATTACTTCATATACCAAATTAATTCATATATTCAGTAAAGTAAAATTACTTTATATATCCAGTAAAATTACTTTATATATCCAGTAAAATTACTTCATATACCAAATTACTTCATGTATCATGTAAAATTACTTCATATATTCAGTAAAGTAAAATTACTTCATATATCCAGTAAAGTAAAATTAGTTCATATATCAAATTACTTCATGTATCATGTAAAATTACTTCATATATCTAGTAAAATATAATTACTTCATATATCCTGTAAAATTATTTCATATATCAAATTACTTCATATATCATGTAAAATTATAGTTCATGAATACTGTAAAACAAAAAGGTCAATATTGTAAAATAATAAGATGAACAGTCGATCCATCAAAAATTAGAAAACCAGACCAGATCGATAGCTGACATATTAGATCAAATTAGATCAGACTCAAAGTATTACTATATCGGATCAAGATCAACTATAATCTCTGTAAAACATCATCTTGTTGTTGTTGCGGCCGTCACTGCCGCTCCTCTTCAAAAAATGAAATAGAGACAGAAGGAAGGTTAAATAGTCATAAAAATTCAAATTAGATATTGAAATCGACAACTAACCTGTCAGATCAGATCAAATCAGACTTAAAGTATTACCATATCGAATTAGGATTCGTGAGAAACAATGAATCAATTTGTAGATCTAGAAATTTCTGTACGCCCTTTGCATCCCCCACTTAACTCCTGGCAAACCACAAACAAATGATATCAAGGTGGAAACACTTCGACCTTATCAAGAATGACGATCAACGCTCAGTAGGTCCCTGAGTCAAGAAAGCATTTGATTTGTTGAAAGAATTTCAGCCAGTCTTTCATCTTCTGGAAGCACAGTGGGTCCCACTTGCAGAGAGAAGAAATTCAATGGGAAAACTCGGCATGCTGCTGCAGAGGTGAAGAACTGAGGTTCATTCTTCAAAATAATGAATGCTATCTCCGTGAAGCGACAAAAAAATATCGGAAATAAATCGTTTTAGAAAGGAAACAAATTGATCGGAGAAGGAAGGTTTTGAAAAGGAGATTCAAAAAATGAAATAGATACACGGAAGGAAAGTTAAATACTTGGAGTAAGTGGTCAGTTAGAAGTGGGGACCGAAGACAGTTGAACCGAAATTGGATAAAGCTGTGGACAAATGGTAGACAAAAAACGATGGATAGAAAACTTTTCTCTAATTAAAAAGGTTAATAATCCTGCAAGCAACGAATAATTCAATACTCACTTTTTGAAAGTTAATTACGTACCATTTAAGAGTTTGAATGGTTCAAATTTAAACATGTGAACACTTCAAAAGTTCGCCTGATTTCTTGACCTTGTCATTACCAGTTCAAATCCTGCTCTGTATACATACTCTCATGCATTCTTGTTTTCAGTTCAACACAATTTCTTTCTAGTTACACACTATCTGAAAAAAAAAAACAGAGAAGGATGGCTTCCCGTTTCTTGTTCCTTGCTCTCTTTGCACTTGCCATTTCTCATGCCTTTGGTTCTGATCCAAGCCAACTTCAGGACTTCTGTGTCGCTGATCCAATGTCTCAAGGTATACATGTCATTACTTATAAAAATATATATATAATTATTTCTGTCTCATGCATTCGACAACATATAACAAGGCATATGAATTTAATTATGCAGTCTTTGTGAATGGGTTTGTTTGCAAGAACCCGAATGCTGTCACCGCAGATGACTTTTTCTTTGCTGGCCTCGACAAAGCCGGCAACACTTCCAATAACTTGGGCTCCAGTGTAACACCAGTGTCAGCTGCCAACCTCCGCGGCCTCAACACGCTCGGTATCTCCCTGGCCAGGCTTGATTTTGCACCAGCCGGCTTGATTGCACCTCACTATCACCCGCGTGCCACGGAGATACTTGTCGTGATGGAAGGCACCCTCTATGTCGGCTTTGTTGCCTCGACAAACAACCAACTCTTTACAAAAGTGTTGAACAAGGGTGATGTGTTCGTCTTTCCTCAGGGGCTGATCCATTTCCAGTTCAACAAAGGTTGGACAAATGCAGTTGCGCTCTCAGGCTTGAGTAGTCAGAACCCAGGTGTGGTTACCGTGGCCAATGCGGTTTTCGGGTCAAACCCGGCCATCTCTGATGACGTGCTTGCTAAGGCATTCATGCTGGACAAAAAGACTATTGACTGGCTTCAAGCTAAGTTCAGTGCTGCGAACTAGTAAGAACAAATATCTATGATCACATTTTGCGATAGAATTTATAGCATTTCGTGAATAAGCAAATAGAATCAGTGTTAATCTATTTGCATGCGTAATAAGTGAGTTGATTGATTTGTCATATTTATTTACGTACTGTATCCATTTCGTTCGTATTGTTGTTGTTGGTATTGTTTTTATCCTCTGGTATTGAAACAGATATGCATGTTTGACTGTGTTGATACATGGTTGAAGCAAAGCAGTCCATTCAACGGAGGCAGATGCATAAATTTTACGAATGGGGATCAAATATTATATAAATTTGATAATATTTATTGCATTATAAGTATGAGGACAAATTAAGTGATGGTTTTCACAATATTACTTTATTGAAAATATTCTGAAATCTGTAACAATATAATAATCGCTCTTCATTAATGTAAATTAGAAATCAGTGGTGTATATCAATGCGGAGCTTTCGGTCTGGAGAATTAAATTAATGTGATTATTAAGGCGAGTGAACTCTGTCTAAATGTATATTCTCCTGACATGCGAGCTCTGCATAGTATATTCGCTCCAAATAAATATCTCATTTCGTTACTAGTAGCATAATTATGAATCGAAAGCATTCATTTCAATCAAAATAAAGTCATATACTAAGTTTTTTTTTCTTTTTTACAAAGTGCATAAAAAGTTTACTACTATTACATTTGCATCTGTAAGATAAATTGCTGTTCAAATGCTAGAAGCATTGAAGTGCAACGGAAAATCGAGTTGACCAGTCAACTTTAGAATTTATATTATATTATTCCTTTTAATACAGGAAGCGTCTAATTGTCCACAGCTTGGACTTGCACAAATATTATAAAAATTCTTCTAAATGCTGTACAATTATACAATACATCATACAAAATATAACAGTTAATCACAAAGCATCCAGTAACTATTTGAAGTGGTCCTATAATAGTTAAAAACAGATTGCAACTTGCACAACAGAACAAAAAAATTGTACTTTCAAACTGTACTTTCGAAAATTGTACTTGCACAACAGTAACTATTCGGAAACTGTACTTTCGGAAAATCGCACAACATGACAAAAAAATTGGCAGTTAATGTTAGTTATTAATAGTTATTTTGACAAAAACACATGATAAAAAGACAATTAAATTTTTTGATTAATTTTTTTTTAATTCTTTTTTCTCGATTTAATGAACACACAAATAAATCATTAAAATATTGAATATTGTAAAATTGACCACTTTACCTATAAAAATAAAATGGACAACTATAAAATTATAGACATGCAAAATTCACAAATGAAAACGATAAAAGTGTTAAAAAAAATTAATTTTCAATACTGTGAAATCAAAAGGTAAAAACTATAAAATTACAAAATTGTAAAATTAGCAGATCAAATAAAATTTAAAAAATGCCAATTTTCAATACTGTAAATTGTAAACTTAAACTATAAAAATAAAAAGTAAAAACTATAATGTAAATTAACAGATGAAAATGATTAAAATACAATTTAAAAAATATAAATTTTCAATACTATAAAATTGTTTATTTAAACCATGAAAACAAAACGTAAAAACTATAAATTTTCAATAATGTAAAATAAGCATATGAAAAGAATAAAATAAAATGTAAAAAATACAAAAATTCAAAACACAAAACATACAACCTACAAACAATCAATACTGTAAAATTTCTAAATATAAACATACATACATCATCGCTTCAACAAAACAATAATATTCACCACACACAACATCTGTTCAACACAAACCATAATATTCACCAGAAAATAACAAACATAATTATATCATTCAACATCTAGAATATCATCAAAAAAACTATAAACTATGGAAAGATAAAACTTCTACATTAAAAACCTCCGGTATTCATTGTTGGGATGAGTAAGAAGCCTCATCACAAAAACCACACGTTCTTTCGAGATATCATCCTGCATACAAATAAAATAAACAATGTAACAAATTGGATTTATTCCATGTAGGTACTATAAAACTGTGAACTATATCCTATAAAACACTCTATGTATCATGTAAAACAGTGAACTATATCATGTAAAATTGTGAACTATATACTGTAAACCTGTAAATATCAATAATAATAGATACAATAAAATAGTGCATATATCATGTACAAATGTGAACTATATCATGTAAAAATACTCTACATATTTCACTAGATCTGAAGTGGTATATGTTAATTGACTACTTCAGAGACGACAAAATTATGTCGTGTTCTTCTTTTGAAGGTGAAATCGAATACTGTAAAACAAAATATAGAATCATGTAATTTCGTACATCAGATAATTCAAAACAACGACATAAAGAAAACGAACTATGCATTTCAAATCAGACCATCAAATAATGCGATATCTGTTAGTGAACAGTAAATGATACAATTAAAATTTAAATCAATGTTCATATAATGCATACACGCCTGAGACTACATCAATTCAAATGAAACTTCAATAAAAGCAAGGAAATCATGATTATCAATTCAAATCAATAGAAGAAACAAAACTTAAATAGATTAGTAAATAAACAAGTTGTTTTGAATATTGTAAAATTACAAAATGAATACTGTAAAATAACCCGATTATGTTCCAGAACGCCTCACTCTTATCTCTCTTCATTAGATTGCCTCGCTCTCATCTCTCTCAACCAGATCGCTTCTCTTAGATCGTCTCTCTCTAGTAGAATCTAAGAGAGATGCCAGAGAAGTCCGTCGGAGAGAAGAAAGCACCGACGAGTAGTGGCACTGGCGAGTGACGAGCGGCAAGTAGTGGTGTTGCCATTGAAAAATGAACTGTAGGAGGGAGGCCGTTTAGATCTGCACGATCAAGAACCCGTCGAAGAGAGAAATATAGATCTATGAAGAGAGAAAGAGAGATATGTGAAGAGAGAGAAATCTTATTTGCTTCTGTGAAGAAAGAAAGAGAGCGGAAAGAGAGATTAGTAATTATTTTCAAAAATAAAAAAGCACTAATCGAGAAACTTTTATAAGAGAGAAAGGTGGAGACCGAAGGCAGTTAAAGTTAGTTGAACCGGGAGTCGGATAAGGCTATGGACAGATGGTGGACAAAAACAAGATGGACGGAAACCTTTTCTCTTTAATATATAACATTGATGTTGTCTTTGTCAGGATAGAAGAAAGATATGTATACCAGAATTCAAATGTCTTATTTTTTAAATTTCAAGTGTCTTCATCTAAATTTTTAAAATAGTCAATTTTTCTATAAAATCACTATAATATTCAATATTCACATACAATTTTTTTTTTCTATTCTCTTTTATTTATTTTATATTTTATTTAATTATTTTAAAATTTAAATTGACAATTATACCCTTTAAAATTAATAATGACATTTCCATTAAATCTTTCATAAGATTGAATAAAAGCTTCCTTTAGATACGCTTACATACCAAGATAGCAATCACACGTAGGGTTGTCAAAAAAATTCGTAGTTTGTGATTCGGTTGACTTTGATTCGATTCGAATCTTATTCAAATTCAAACTCAAACTAGAGTAAGTTTGATCGATTTGGTTTGATTTGTTTGCAACTCGGATTCACATGACATATAGTAAAATACAATTAAATTAAGAACTCGGTACTTGTTCGGCAACACAGATTAAGGCTCCTTAGTCTTCCTTAAAGTCTTAAGCAAACCGAATAGCAGTTCCTTAGATAGGCTTAAAGCCTTCTCTTTAGAGCTCTTTAGATCAAAATGTTAAGTTGAGCATCTGTCTTTCTTGAGAAATGACCTCTTAGAACTCATTTTAATCCTTTTTCTTACTGTTTTACTCCGCATCTTTCAATTAATTAAATTTTATATCGTCTCTCTTCTCTTTTCTTGCACGCTTCCCTAGTCACGCAAAAACAAAATTTCATTTCTCCGGCTACCATCGCAATCTCACCGGTGACAAACCCATTATTTATTTTAATACCATAGGGAGCTTCACATTAAGATGCTCTTCCAATTGAGATTCATTTTGATGATTTATGTTGCACTTTTTGCATCTTCGTTGGACAACTAGGTGTAGAAGGCGGAGACGAGATAGCGCTACCACTCCTTGCTCCGCTGTCTTCTTGTGAACTCTGAGATTGGACAGTATGTGAATTAATTTTAATATGCAAAGCTTGCTGCCTTTTTGTATTGTTATGTGAACGATTGTTGATGAATGCAATTCCCTTGCTTTGAATGTAATTTAAATGTGTAATTTTTTTGTCTTATTTTTTTAAAGTTCATTAGCAATTTCATTGATAAGAAAAACAAACTTATAACGAGTCAAATGACTCCCAAATACAAAATCTAATCTTTATTCTCACAAAATTCACAAAATTACTCAAAATAAATTTAATCTTTTAATCTCACTTAAATATACTTATAATTATTCTATTACCTTAAACCCTATTGTTCTCTACGATCGGATCTGCTCTTTTGATCACTGTCACACTCCAACATCCAAATCTACTCACCTGCGCTCCGACCAAGAGGATGTAGAGATTCAATATTCCGAGCTCGAACGATACCACATTTTTTACTTTGATCAGCTCCACTCGGCTCCAGTCTTTCCCCCCTCTCTCATTTTTCTCTCTGCTCAAGAAAGTAGACCCGAGAGAGAGGGAAGAAGCTATGTCAAAGGTGAGATCTATAATAGTGAGAAAAATGAACTAGAGGACACTACTAGAATTCTAGTTTTTAGCATGGGTAAAATTTGACTTGTTGCATCGGCTAACCCATCCTACAACCCCCAAAATTGTCAGTTGCATGGGTTACCCATGCAACAAGCCCCAAAAAATACCGTTGCAACAACCCCCGTTGCAACTACTCAATTTCTGACTTGTTGCATGAGTTACCCATGCAATAACTTCTAGAATACTTGTTGCAACGGTGTGTCCATGCAATAAGTACCCATGCAACAAATCCGATGCAGAAAGTAGTTGCATGGGTAAATAACGTGAGTCCCACATGGTTAGTTGCATGGGTAAAGAAGGTGAGCCCCACCAGGTTATTTGAAAGCATTTTGTCTGAGCCCCATATTTGTATAGATTTTACGATGCAAAAAACTGTCATTCATGAAAAAAAGAATTCAGACCCAATTCTATAATTCACCCCGTACCGATTTGGTACCTATACCGATTTGGTACCAACCAAATATTTTACATTTCCCATGAAAATTGAAACAAAACAAGAACACAATAAAATATAAAGAGAAACATTGTATTTATCATTAATCAACATATCAAATTCAAGCATGCATTGTAACATAAAACCAAACAGAATTGTAAGCACAACTATATAGAACTTGTTTCTATGCCCAAAATATACGCATGACCCATCAACAAAAATTTACAAAATAGGTTACCCCCAAGGACCTTCAACTTTCATCAAATCAAGAATTTTGGAAGAGATGGCTCTATCTATACCTAGCTGCTCCACTGCTTTAACAAATCTCTTGTGCAATTCCTTTTTTGTGTTCTTATGGTGGTGTCATACTTGTCTCATGAACTAAATATCTTGTTAATTAAGAAAGTAAAGCTTAGTAAAAATCACAAAAGAAGAAAGATACTAACATATATAAGTTGAATGCGAAACCTAATTCATAACTTGTGAATGATATGTTACCAAATATTTCTTAGTTTGTCTTCTAATAATGGTTTTTGAAAAGAGCCAAAATGAAACATATAAACACATTTTTAAACATATATTAAGAGATTACAAGCTAATTTCATCTTTTGTAATTATGAAATTAGGTCTCGGACTTACAGCTATGCATTTCAACATGGTGCGCAAGCTAGAATCACTCAATATCACTGCATGCCAATTAGATTCCGTATTTGTCAATATATACACAAGGTTGTTTGATAATTGTACATGAGAGAATTAATTGAACATAATATACAGTAAGAAACTTAAGAGATATATAGCAACTATTTTAGCAGTACTTACCGATAACCGGAAGGGTGCGTGCTGCTTCAAAAAAATTATAGATATGTGAGCAATTATATGTTATCACCTAAAAAATACAAACTGTGAACAATCTTGTACTTATTTGCTATAAGACCCACATAATTTTTGTTTCTTAATTTCAGACAAGTATTTTACCTCTAGGGAAAGTACACATAATGAAGCTGGGAGCATCACCTATCAGTCTATCACCAACATGTAAAGGGTAAGGTCATACAATAATTAAAAGAGAAGTCTTACAATAAAAGAAGTATTACATATAAAAGAGGTATGGAACAACAGCCAAAATATAAAAGAAGTCTTACAATAATTAAGAAAGAATAAGGTCATACATTAGGTCAGGGTTTCATATATTTAGAGCACCTATTCAAGTTTTTTCATAATGAATTGATGTCAGGTTTTTTACAATCCATTTAAGTCCTATGTCATGGATTATCCAAATGAACTGATGTCCGATGTCATGCATTATCCAAATCGATCCTCAACCATCTATATCAATTTTCAATTTTCAAAGTAGCTAAAAAGAGATGTATAACAGAAAAAACAAGAGTAACCTGCCATAGAATGTTGAGATGGACTTTGAATGTGCTTTTGTTGCTTGCTTATCTAAAAACAAAATAGAAAATATAAGTTTGGTTTAAATTCAACAAGAACAAGAAGCTGAATGTTGAGATGGACTTTGGAGTACATGGATGTTGAATCATTGAAAAAAATGAACAAGAACAAGAAGCTAGCAAAGAAGTACCATGCTTTCCTTACTTCTGAAGCCATTATTAAGCAAATTCCCCATCTTCTCGGTCCGGGTCTCAACAAGGCTGGTATGTTGTTTCATTCTCGACCTCGTCTTTTTAATATTCTTGCAAAAGGATAATAATAATAAGCCTTGGTTTTGACTCACCAGGAGACCTTGGAATCTAAGGTGAATGAGATAAAGACTATTGTCAAGTTTCAACTTAAGAAGCTGTTCTGCATGGGAGTTCCTGTTGGCAACTGCGCCATGGAGGAGAAGCAAATTCAACAAAATGTTCAGATGTCTGTTAACTTCCTTGTTTCCCTCCTCAAAAAGAACTGGCAAAATGTATCATTTCTCTATCTCAATTACCTTCTTTTTTTTTGTTGCAAATGTATCTCCATGGAAAACTGCAGTGACAATATGTCCCATGAAGTAATTTAAGTGTCTATAGACTCTATACAGCCAGTGTAGTGGGTTTAATTTAGGCATTTATGAAAAAAAAATTGCAGGAGAGGCGGATATAGTTATGACATGCTTGTCCTCAAACCTATTAAAAAAAATAGTAAAAAGTTTCTAAATAATGTAAAATTTAGTCTGCAGGTATATTTTCATACCTCATTGAACGGTTCAGATTGATTATGTAACTATGGAAACAAAAATATTAATCCATAGTACATACTAATGCACGCTATGCATAGTGCCAAAGCCTCACTAAGAACTTTGTCCTGGTACTAACAGAAATAGATCTTATTTAGAATCTAAATCAGGGATGATTAAAGTGTGCCTATGGTACCAATTTTCTATTTAAACTGTACCAAACCTTAATAAATTAGCAGAATATTGCGTTTTACATGTTAAAATATAGTCTCTTTGGTACTTGGTAGTGTATAGGAATATCATTGTATCGGTAAATTTGTATCTGACATATTCACAATTTTCCTGCATCTCCTTATTAGTGCAGTTTTCTCCATGCTTTCCATCTTATTTGGAAAGGTGTGAGAATAGGAAAGAGAAAGGCATTGACCAATACAAGTTTTTGTGCTTGATCATTTATCCCTCAACTTCACCACCTGATCAAAGCCAAATTACATTCACTAATAGAAGAAGGTGATGAAGGTCATGACACAGAGCAAGAGTATGACATGCAAGAAATTGAGAAAGAACTTGGTTACGGCCTAAACCTCGAAGATTAATCCAATGAAAATGGTTATTAATTGGTAATTTTTTGTGTAATATGTTGCATGGAAATTTGCCAACCATATAAAGTTTGTATTACTTATAATAAAAACAAAAATATATATTTGATATGGGACTTGTTAAAGCAGAACTGCATGGTTGAAAAATACTTACAGGAGAAGGCAAGTAATGAAGGAGCGAAGGCAATTAATGAAGGCTCTGCTCATCGCTCACTCATCCTCTCAATAACTTTCTAATGTTTATTCTCAACACCAAAATTTCAAAATTCTACAATTTAAGTTTTCGTATTATTTGTGTATCTCTTTTATTTTGTAATATACTGCTCTAATTCCTTTTGCTATGATTTACAAAATATATTCAATTTGAAATGCGAGATCAAATTTCCTTTTAAATTTGAACAATATTAAGTAGGATGCGAACAAATTAATATACTGCTGTAATGTATTCATTTCTGTAATTTACTAAATATATTCAATTTGAAGGGAGAGATCAAATATATACAGAAAAGTTACTGTTCAGAAATTTAATACTTGTTGCATGAGTAGCCCCATGCAACAAATAAAAAATCATCAAAACTACAACAAATATTTCTCAAATTATTCTCCAAACTTGTTGCATGGGTTACCCATGCAACTATTTAGTCTAGAAATTGGAGACTTGTTGCATGGATATATGAGATGAGTTGTTGCATGGACATTTATTAAAATATATTTTCTTTCTTTGCTAGAGGGTTACGGGTCATCAAATATTTGTTGTATGGGTAAATAAGAGATAGTTGCATGGGATTACCCATGCAACAAGTTTAACTTATGTCATAAATGCCAATATTTCTTGCATGAATACTACTTACCCATACAACAAATATTTTTACCCTTGCAAAAAACCCAGATTCTAGTAATGGGAGAAACAACAACGGTGATGTCTAGGGTTTTGAAACCAAAAATCGTTCGCTGTTGCTCTTTTATTTTTTCGCTCTTTCCACTTCTTGTTCTTTTTTTGTCTTTTTTGTTGTTTTGTAAATGATTGCTACCTCTTCAATTTGAATGAATTTAAATGAAGACATGGTTTTATCACCAAATTAGCTTCACTAATGATCCGTGAGGCCTTGATTTGTTGATTTTCCTTGCTTTTTAGGTCATATCTTGTTTGATCGATAAGTTAAGCAACTGTAGAAATTGTGTACTAGGCCGGTACTAGCCTTGTTTGGATTTTGGTATCATTTTGTAGTGTCAGCGGCCAATTTACGAATTGCAAAAAATAATATTTTGTCACAAATTCAGTATTTTTTAATCAAATGAAGTTCATTTCATATTTTTTAAAGTATAATATTGAATATGCATAGTTTGAATTACCAGTATAATATTTCAATTGTATAGTTTATAAATAATATTACCAATATTAAAATTTGTAAATTGTATAGTTTGGATTTTAGTACCACTGTATAATTATATTAATCAAAATTATACTGTAACAAGCTTCGTTATAGAAGAAGTTATTCTACTGTATGTCAAAAAAAATATATTCAGGGTAATTTTAACTTTATGCTAATTATCATAGTCAAGCACAATTTTTATTCACTCATTCTACATGCTTAATTAATCTACTGTAGTTGTTACTGAACATCACCTCTTTAGTGAATATTAAATTTTAAGCTTCAAACTCTTAAGCCATGGAATAAATAATTTGTAAGTAACACCTTATTGTTGATAATGTATTATAGTCAAGAGCAAAGCTAGGGTGTGATGTGATCACCAAGAAGGTTTGGTGAGTATAACTCCAAAAGTATATCGAATCGGCTTCAAACGAGGAATCCAAACCATTGAAATCCATGTATTTCATTATTGATGTATGTACATGCAAAATTTTGAAAGTTTCGAATTCATTTGCTACAAAGTCAAGCGGTCAAAGAAATGATAAAAAATGAATATATATATATATATATAATAACTTACAAAATAACTTATAAAAAATTCATTTATGAAATTATTTTATACTCCTTATCGATAAATATTGTATTTTAGTAAATCATTTTGCGTGACAACAATAATATATAATTTATTCACATTAAATCTTTTATTTCTAATCTTGTCATCTAACTGTACACATCCTCCTAACAAAAGATTAAATTTTTAATTCTACATCCTCTAAGGAGGATTGCCGAACACCCTCTTTATTTTGTTTTGTTGGGAAACAATGTCACTATATCCTTTAATTAACTAAAACTGTTTGCCATAGAAACATAAAATAAATGTAGTGACTGTTTTTTTTTTTTTCTAGTGCATTGATTTCTTACAATTTATAAAAAAATAATAATAATAACCAAATTATCACCTTCCCCGCCTCATCCACTTTCTATTAGATTTAATTTATGTATTAATTCTCATGTTAATTATATGGCTTTTTATTTACTTTCTCTAGCCTATAAATATAGGTTTTGTAAGTGGTTGAAAGATGACATTGATATGGAGATATAATATAGAAATAAGATTTAGCATCTCCCCAGTATTGTTTTGTTTTGTTTTATAACACGTTATCAGCACGAGTTTGCTCTAGTCAAGTTGTAACGGGATTTTGTTTTCAGTAGAGCATGAGTTCGCCATAGTCAAATTGCAACACGATTTTCTCAAGAAGAATGTACTCTTTAGATTATATTTCATAACCTTACTGTTAGTAATAATTTTTATTTCTTGAATGAAATTTTCTTATTTTATATTGAATGAGAATAACATTTTCATTCCCTGAAGAGAATGATAAAACAAGTATAATGATCAGAAGCTTTTGTACATACTATAGCTAGAAGCTATTTTTAAGAGAACCTAAAGTTCTTAGCTAAAAGCTTATATATATATATATATATATAGGACTTGGTTACGGTGCTATGGGTTGCATAGAGGCCTCTTGTGCTACAGCTCAATATTCGAGTTTTCAAAATCCTAACGATCGATCCGAACCATTCATCTTGTTCTCCATATTAATATGTGTTTGGAGACCAAATTTTACATTTTTTGGAAATTGTTTACTATTTTTTTAGATTTATTGAAAATCGTTGTTTTTCAGACAAATCGGACCATAAAAAATAGCGATATTCAATAAATCTAAAAAAATAGTAAAATTTGGTCTCCAAACACATATTAATATGGAGAACAAGATGAACGGTTCGGATCGACCGTTAGGATTTTGAAAACTCGAATATTGAGCGGTAGCACGGGAGGCCTCTATGCAACCCATAGCATATAGCCAAATCCTATATATATATATATATAAACCAGAAGTTCTCATATGAACCAGAAATTCTCATATAAAATATAATAACTAGAAGATATTGTATGCCACTGAATGTTTTTATTTTATCTAACAACTAGAAGTTATTGATATTTATGATAACCGGAAGTTATCAAATAAATAAAATGTCTCCAATACTTAATTCTCTTAATAACCTGAAGTTATTAAGATATTTTTTCTTCAATCGGTTTTTTTATTTTATTTATCAAACACAAATGCATATTTAATTAAATTAGTTAATAATAGTAGCATTTTTTTTAATATTTTGTAGTCCTTATGGCAAACCTTACAAAACTTGAGTTCACTGCCTTTGATATATCAGGCAAGAATTATCTCCCGTGGACTCTCGATGTTGAGATCCACCTTACTGCAAATAATCTTGGAGAAACAATAAAAGATGCAAATGATACCTCCCGGCAGGAGAAAGCCAAAGCAATGATATTTCTTCGTCATCATCTCCATGAGGATTTAAAAACTGAATACTTAATGGTGAAAGATCCGTCAGAACTGTGGAGAAATTTAAAAGAAAGATATGACCATAAAAAACAAGTACTCCTCCCAAAAGCTCGTTATGAATGGATTCATTTAAGGTTACAAGATTTTAAATCTGTGAGTGAGTATAATTCCACAATGTTTTGCATAACTTCTGAATTAAAATTATGCGAAGAAAAAATTACTGATGAAGACATGCTAGAGAAAACATTCTCTACATTTCATGCTTTGAATTTGCTCTTGCAGCAACAATATCGAGAACATGGTTTTAAAAAAATATTCAGAATTGATATCATGTCCTCTTGTTGCGGAACAAAATAACGAGCTTTTAATGAAAAATCATCAATCACGACCCACTGGTTCTAGTCCATTCCCTGAAGCAAATGAGACATCATTCCCTGAAGAGAAAACAACATCGTTTAAAGGAGGTCGTGGAAGAGGATATGGCTGCGATCCCATAAGAGGTCGTGGACGTGGTCGCAATAATGTTTGGCGACATGATGGTCATAATCCTAAATCAAATGAAAATAATGCGGGGAGATATGGAAAGAGAAAGAACTCATCATCTTCTAAGAAATATGAAAATAGTTGCTATAGATATGGTATGGCAAACCATTGGTCATGCACATGTCGTAATCCTAAACATTTAGTCAAACTCTACCAAGCATCCATCAAGAAAAAGGGAAAAGAAGTAGAAACAAATTTCATTCAAAATAACCCAAATGATTTGCTTATGGATGCACACCTAGATGTTTTCTACTTCTTTGAAAATGTTGCTGAAAAAATTAATATTATGATGTTTTAGTCTTTATAATAAGTTTAGTTTTTATTTATATGTTGTAAGTCAATGTTTGTCATGAAATAAAATTAGTTTCCTTTTATTATTGTTATTGAACCAAAAATTCTTATTGCTTTAATTATTGTTATTGAACTGTTTAGGATACTAAATACCCCCAAATTCACCTTTGCAGACCTCTAGAATCTCCGTAATTTAAGTAGAGTCCAGTGATATTCAAAACTATTCTTGTGGATTTGACACCCAGCTATACCCAACTTTTGTTGTAAGCTTGCAACTGAATTTTGTAGAACTAGGTATTAAAAGCCTATACGTTTCCGAACGAACAAGAGCACTCTAGTAATGTCTCCAAATGGCAAGATAGTAGGGCATTTATAACCCTAATATAACACTCCAATTAAAGGTTTTTGGAGCACTATAGCAGTGTCTCTATTTGGCAAGATTATTGCATTTACAACCCTGATACAACACTTCAATTGAAGATATTTGGAGCACTCTAGTAGTGTCTCCAGATGGCAAGATAATAGGGCATTTACAACTCTAATACAACACTCTAATTGAAGGTGCTAGGAGCACTCTACTAGTATCTTTATATGACAAAATAATAGGGCATTTATAGCCCTAATACAACACTCCAATTGAAGGTTTTTGGAGAACTCTAGCAATGTCTCTATATGGCAAGATAATAGTGCATTTCCAACTCTAATACAACATTCCAATTGAAAGTGTTTTGAGAACTCTAGAAGAGTCTCCAGATAGTAAGATAATAGGGCATTTACAACCCTAGTACAACACTCCAATTAATGGTGTTCAGAGCACTCTAGTAATGTATATGGCAAGATAACAGGGTATTTATGACCCTAATACAACACTCCAATTGATAGTGTTTAAAGCACTCTAGCAGTGTCTCTATATGACAAGATAATAAAACATTTAAAACCCTAATACAACACTCCAATTGAAGATGTTGGGAGCACTCTAGTAGTGTCTCAAGATGGCAATATAATAAAGCATTTACAACCCTAATACAACACTCCAATTAAAAGTGTTTTGAGAACTCCAGAAGAGTCTCTAGATAGCAAGAAAATATGGCATTTACAACCCTAATACAACACTCCAATTGATGGTGTTTGGAGCACTCTAGTAATGTATATGACAAGATAACAGGGTATTTACAACACTAATACAACACTCCAATTGAAGCTGTTTTGAGGACTCTAGTAGTGTCTCCAGATTACATGATAATTGGGCATTTACAACCCTAATAGAATATTCTTATTGAAGGTGTTTGGGGCACTCTAGTAGTGTCTCCAGATGAAAAAATAATAGGGCATTTAGAACCCAAATACAACACTCCAATTGAAGGCGTTAGGAGCACTCTAGTAGTATCAATATATGGCAAGTTCATAGGCCATATATAACCCTAATACAACACTCTAATTGAAGGTTTTTGGAGCACTCTAGTAGTGTCTCCAGATGGAAAGAGAAGAGAGAAGTTGCAACCCTAATAAAACACTCTAATTAATGGTTTTTAGAGCAGTGTATCTATGTGGCAAGATAATTTGGGATTTGCAACCTGAATATAACACTCCAATTGTAGGTGTTTGGAGCACTCTAGTAGTGTCTCTATATGGCAAGATAATAGTGCATGTACATCCCTAATACAACACTCTAATTGAAGATATTTGGAGTAATCTAGTAGTATCTCCAGATGACAAGATAATAGGGCATTTACAACCCTTATACACTACTTCAATTGAAGGTGTTTGGAGCACTCTAGAAGTGTCTCTTTTTGGCAAGATAATAGAGTATTTTACAACCATAATACAACACTATAATTGATGGTGTTTAGAGCATTCTCGTAGTGTTTCCATATGGCAAGATAATGGTGTATTTACAACCTGAATAAAACACTCCAATTGAAGGTGTTTGGAGCACTCTAGTAGTGTCTTCATATTGCACAATAATAGGGCATTTATAAACCTAATAAAATGCTCCTATTGAAGGTATTTGGAGCTCCCTAGTAGTGTCTCTATTTGGCAAGATAATAGGGCATATATTACCCTAATACAACACTCCAGTTGAAGTTTTTTCAAGCACTCTAGGAGCGTCTCCATATGGCAAGATGCACTTACAACCCTAATACAACACAACAATTGAAGGTATTTGGAGCACTCTAATAGTGTCTCTTTAGGGCAAGATAATATGGCATTTACAACCCTAATACAACACTCCAATTGAAGGTGATTGGAGCAGGCTAGTAATGTGTCTAGATGGCAAGATAATAGGGCATTTCCAACCCTAATATAATACTCCAGTAGAAGGTGTATGGAACACTCTAATAATATCTCTTTATGGCAAGATAATATAGCATTTATAGCCCAAATACAACACTCCAATTGAAGGTGTTTGGAACACTCAAATTGGGTCCCCAAATTGCAAGATAATATGGCTTTTATAACACCAATATAACACTCCTATTAAACGTTTTTGGAGCAATGTAGTAGTGTCTCTATATTGCAGGATAATAGTGCAATTCCAACCCGAATATAACACTCCAATTGAAGGTGTTTGGAGCACTCTAGTAGAGTCTCTATATAGCAAGATAAAAGTGCATTTACAACCTAAATATAACACTTCCATTGAGGGTGATTGGAGAACTCTTGCATGTCTCCAGATGGCAAAATAATAGGACATTTACAACCCTAACACAACACTGCAATTGATGGTGTTTTTTAGCACTCTAGTAGTGTTATATGGCAAGATAACAGGGTATTTAAAACCCTAGTACAACACTCCAATTGATGGTGTTTGGAGCACTCTAGTAGTGTCTCTTTATGACAAGATAACAGTGTATTTACAATACTATTACAACACTCCAATTGATTACGTTTGGAGCACTCAAGTAGTGTCTTGATATGGCAAGATAACAGGGTATCTACAATCCAAATACAACACTCCTATTGAAGGTGTTTGGAGCACTCTAGTAGTGCCTCTATTTGGCAAGATAATTGGGCATATATAACCCTAATACAACACTCTAATTGAAGGTTTTTGGAGCACCCTAGTAATATCTCTCTATGGCAAGATAATAGTAAATTTACAACCCTAATGCAACACTCCAATTGAAGGTATTTGGAGCACTCTAGTGGTGTCTCCAGATGGCAAGATAATAGGGCATTAACAACCCTAATACAACACACCAGTTGAAGGTGTTTGGAGCACTCTAGTAATGTCCCTTGTTGGGAAGATAATGGAAAATTTACAACCCTAAAACACTTCAATTGAAGTTGTTTGGAGTAGTCTAGTAGTGTCTCCAGGTTGCATAATAATAGCACATTTACAACACTAATACAACACCCTATTGAAGGTGTTTGGAGCACTCTAGTAGTGCCTTTATTTGGCAAGATAATTGGGCATATATAGCCCTAATACAATACTCCAATATAAGGTTTTTGGAGCACTTTAGTAGTGTCTCTATATGGCAAGATAACAGTGCATTTACAACCCCAAGACAACACTTAAATTGAAGTTATTTGGAGCACACTAGTAGCGTCTCCAGATAGCAAGATAATAGGGCATTTATAACCCTAGTACAACACTCCAATTGAAGGTGTTTGGATCACTCTAGTAGTGTCTCTTTATGGAAAGATAATAGGGCATTTACAACCCAAATACTACACTGCAACTGATGCTGTTTGGAGCACTCTAGTAGTGTCTCTATATGGCAAGATAATACAAAATTTACAACTCTACTACAACACTCCAATTGAACGTGTTTGGAGCACTCTAGTAGTGTCTCCAGATGGAAAGATAATTGAGCATTTACAACCCTAACATAACACTCCAATTGTAGGTGTTTGGAGCACTCTAGTAATGTCCCTTTATGGCAAGATAATATGGCATTTGCGACCCAAATATGAAACTCCAATTGAAGTTGTTTGGAGCACTCTAGTAGTGGCTTTAAATGACAAGATAATATGGCAATTATATCCTAATACAACACTCCAATTTAAGGGTTTTGGAGCACTGTAGTAGTGTCCCTTTTGTGGTAGTATAATACAGCATTTACAACCCTAATACAACACTCCAATTGGTGGTGTTTGGAGCACTCTAGTAGCGTCTCTATATGACAAGATAATAGGGCATCTTGAACCCTAATACAACACTACAATTGAAGAAGTTTGGAGCACTCTAGTAGTGTCTCTATATGGCAAGATAATAGGTCGTATATAACCCTAATAGAACACTCCAATGAAAGGTTTTTGGAGCACTCTAGTAGTGCCTCTATATTGCAAGATAATAGTGTATTTACAACCCTAATACAACACTCGAATTGAAGGTATTTAGAGCACTCTAGTAGTGTCCCTTTAGGGCAAGATAATAGGGCATTTACAACCTAATACAACACTCCAATTGAAGTTGTTTGAAGCACTCTAGTAGTGTCTCTATATGGCAAGATAATAGGGCATCTAAAACACAAATACAACACTCTAATTGATTGTTTGGAGCACTCTAGTAGTGTCTCCAGATGGTAAGAGAAGAGAGAAGTTGCAACCCTAATAAAACACTCTAATTAATGGTTTTTAGAGCAGTGTATCTATGTGGCAAGATAATTTGGGATTTGCAACCCGAATACAACACTCCAATTGTAGGTGTTTGGAGCACTCTAGTAGTGTCTCTATATGGCAAGATAATAGTGCATGTACATCCCTAATACAACACTCTAATTGAAGATATTTGGAGTAATCTAGTAGTATCTCCAGATGACAAGATAATAGGGCATTTACAGCCCTAATACAAAACTGCAATTGAAGGTGTTTGGAGCACTCTAGTAGTGTCCCTTTATGGCAAGATAATAGTGCATTTACAACCCTAATACAACACTCCAATTAAAGGTATTTGGAGTACTCTAGTAGTGTCTCCAAATAGCAAGATAGGGCATTAACAACCCTAATACAACACATCAATTGAATGTGTTTGGAGCAGTCTAGTAGTGTCCCTTTAGGGCAAGATAATTGAGCATATATAACTCTAATACAACACTTCAATTAAAGGTTTTTGGAGCCCTGTAGTAGTGTCTCTATATGGCAAGATAATAGTGCATTTATAATCTGAATACAACACTCCAATTGAATATGTTTGGAGCAACCTAGTAGTGTCTCAAGATGGCAAGATAAGTGGGTATTTACAACCCTAGTACAATACTCCAATTGATGGTGTTTGGAGCACTCTAGTAGTGTCTCTATATGGTAAGATAACATGGTATTTACAACTCAAATACAACACTCCAATTAATGGTGTTTGGAGCACTCTAGTAGTATCTATATGGCAAGATAATAAGGCATATATAACCCTAATACAATACTCCAATTGATGGTTTTTGGAGCACTTTAGAAGTGTCTCTATATGGCAAGATAATAGTGCATTACAACCCTAATACAACACTTCAATTGAAGTTATTTGGACCATTCTAATAGTGTCTCCAGATGGCAAGGTAATAGAGCATTAACAACCCTAATACAATACACCGATTGAATGTATTTGTTGTACTCTAGTAATGTCCCTTTAGGGCAAGATAATAGGGTATTTACAACCCTAATACAGCACTCCAAGTAAAGGTGTTTGGAACACTCTAATAATGTCTCCATATGACAAGATAATAGGGCATTTACAATCCAAATAGAACATGGACATGCGAGCAATCGATATGGATATGTTTGCAGCTGGAGAGAAGCACATTGTTGACTTGTATCATTATACCATTTAATTTTGTGATTTGCTCGCATCTCTGGATGTGCTTCAGATTTTGTAATTTGTGTGACTAAGAAACTTTATGATCACAAAGCATAATTGAATACATCTATAATATATTCTATTTATTTTTTTGTCTAAATCCTAAAAAGATATATCATAAATAAGACTCATCTATGTCTTTTAGATTAAATGTTTCAGTTTTCTTATAATAAGAATTTGGAGATAACTAAAGAAAACAAAATATATATTTTTTTAATATAAATTCAGAGTAGATTTAGATTTGAGATAATTATCAAAGAAGATATTCATACTCTCAACACTTTGGATGGTATTCATAAAAATCAAAAATTTATTAGAAAAAATATTGATATCCATTTTTGTATCTATCTAAATATCTTTCTAAACAACAGTGCATCTTTGTATCCAATATCCAACATCAGCTTCCTTCAACTTTCTTCAAAATACAATGTGGTTTTTGCTTCATATTATATGGTTGTCTTCACCAAATAAGTTAAATCATCCTTATCATCCTAACCACCAAATTTACTATGCAGTTTATGCAGAATGTGCCAAGCACAGTAACTATGCACCGTATCATCTCCCAAAACATGTCTAACACCTTTCTCAATACTTAGGCACTAATCAGTGAGAATACCATCAGGTTTGACACCGTTCATACAAGATACAAATTTCTCCATACACCATTTATAATCCTCCTCATTTTCTCTTCCAAGAAGAGCACAAACAAAAATCACTCTGTTAGTGATGGTTCTTCTCACCGACAAACAAAACAAGGGTCAAATCAAACCCTGAAATTCAATAACATAATCATATCAATCATGTAAAACAAGTTACTTAACACTGCAAAACAATCATATCAATCATGTAATAATAAAAATTGTATATCAATAACTATGAAACAAAAATATTACTAGAATACTGTATAGAAGCTGTAAACTTATTAGATAAATACGATAAATTTAAATCAGTAAATCTATTAAAATAGACCATGTAAATATTGCATATATCCTGTAAACTATTGCATATATATCATGTAAAATTGTTATATAAATCCTGTAAAATAAAGAAAAAAAGATACAATGCATAAATGTGCATCATCCGTATGCTTGTAGGTATACCAAAAATTTAAATCACATATTTGCTTCTTTTCAAAATAATCAGCTAATAGTGAAGCATCATGTCCACCAAGATCTCTTAATTTGCCCCTCTTTTACTTATCAATATGGTTTCGAGCATCCTTTCGTATAAAGGTACCCTTAAAATACCCACCATTCTTAACACAAGCTCAATGTAATCAGCCAGCGACAACCCTTGATCTTAATTATATTCCAACATATCCTTGAATCTCTTTTGAATATAACGATAAGTTAGAATTAAAAATGATGATCCTGGGGTGAGTTCATGGTTGTACACTAAATACAACTTGCTGACTCACCACGTTCCAGTCAACTCAGAATATTTAATTTTTAGAAAATCTTACAGTTTGAGTTTTCGGAAAGCCTCCGCCTCTTTGGAAAAGTGTAATACTCCGTCATGTTGAATATATATATAGGACTTGGCTACGGTGCTATGGGTAGTTAAGAGGCCTCCCGTGCTACGGCTCAATGTTCGACTTTTCAAAATTTTAACGGTCGATCCGAACCGTTCATCTTGTTCTCCATATTAATATGTGCTTGGAGACCAAATTTTACATTTTTTAGAATTCTTTTACTATTTATTAAGCCACTTTGAAAATCGCTGATCCAACGGTGGCTTCTGATTTTACTGTTCCAAACAGTCACCGTTAGATCAGCGATTTTCAAAGTGGCTTAATAAAATAGTAAAAAAATTCCAAAAAATGTAAAATTTGGTCTCCAAGCACATATTAATATGGAGAACAAGTTGAACGGTTTGGATCGGTTATTTGGACTTTGAATCGGTGATTTATGGTTCAATGCACACCATGGCCTATGCATTGCAATGCACCATAGCCCATCTCTCTCTCTCTCTCTCTCTCTATATATATATATATATATACATACATACATATTTATTAATCAATGAACTTAAGAACGAACAATATTGAACACAATAAATAAATACTAATTTAATCATATATTTTCAGTAATTGTCTATGCAATATTAGTCGTGTTTAAATATTTAATTCATGTAATAAATCCTACAATTATATTCTTAGAATTTATTAGAAGTTAATATGGTATGTACATTAATGATTTCTACGTGCAATTTTTATCGAAAGGTAAATAATAAAGAGCCCTAGAACTTTTATATTTTGAGCTTTCTTAATCTGAATGTATAAGTTCTACATATTCGTAGGAACCAAATAAACTCACCAAAATAAAAAGTCTAATATATATAGATATAGAATTATAAATTAATATATATAGACCATGGGAGATATTGGACTTTGGACTCAGAAAACACGTTGGTGTAATTAATCAAGAATGAGAACTTGATGGATTGTCATTTGATATAATCTAGCTATGAATATATGGAAGGCCCTCCTCAAAATGCTCAAATTTACATTTCAAACAAAGAATAAAAGCATACCACAAATTGCGCCTTAAATTCCACTAACTTCCATAATTCCTCTGAATGAATCTAGCCAATTAAACAACCACAAGGACCATGTAAAGTTTCTTATAAATATACCATACATAGAATGTTGCCCATTAGAATACCCAGCGCCTCTATTTTTTTTAAATAAAAATGAATAAAGATTGCGGCAGCCACATTTAACCAAGGTAGCAGCCCGCCCCTGCTCCGGCAGCCACCGCAGCCATGTGCTTCGATCGTCATGCGTTGCCCTACTGAACACCACCCACAACTGTCACCCTATTTTCTATGCGTCCGAACTTCTGAGGTAACTCACAAGACCGCTAATTAATTAGATTCAATTCAAGTATTAAATTAGTGGAGTTAATTCGATCATCACAAAAATAACGATCCAGATAAATAGTAATTAATAATCACGAATAAATCGTAGTTTATTACATCTGTACAATTCTTTTCTCTTTCTTTATATTATGTTCTTCTTTGTTATTCATTTAATAATTCAAATCTTGTACGGCCATAGATTTTGTATTCAATCTTTATTAAAAGTAAATTTATTTCATTATTTAACGAAATATAGTTCGGCCATGCATAGATTTTATTTCCTTGTGATTCTTTTAATAAAAAGAAATTGTGAAATTTATTTCCATTAAATTTTAAATTACTGTTCTATTATTATTAATAGTAAGTTTGGCTAGCAAATAATATATATTTAGTAAGATGCTTAATGAAATTGTTTTTATATACTTATCTATATATTATAACAAAGTTCAGGTCTTCATATCTTTAAATCTTAGAATTACGTTTCGGCACATCAACAAATATAGGCTAGAGTAAGTTGATTTTTCATAAATTATAATGGGTAAGAGGATATATATTTCTTTCATTATAGAAATGCTTGCTATACCAGCTTGCAAAAATTTCGGATTCGATCCTTTCCTTTAATTGATGTTTCTTGATTTTAATTCTGATAGATAAAAGGCTTATATTTTATTTGTTTATACATTTAGTTATTTATTTTCATTAGTATCAAATCGATACAATTATTATTATTGTTATTATAATATTCCTTTTACTGGAGGATCAAAGTTTCGAAACGAATTTATTAAATATTTCCTAAATCAAACTTTTTGGTTTCTTATTTAGATTATTTGTCTAGACTTAATTAACTGTACTATAATATCAAAGGATTAAACTAGTTAAAGTTTAGAAGTTTGGTCTAATAATCTATGAATATAATTGTAAATTACAGAACTTTAGAAAATACGGATGACAAGTACTGTCATCAAACCATATTAATTAGAAGTAATATTTACGTTCGGGTTTCAAAGTACTAGAAGAAAAGAAGACCGATTAGGAATCTCCTAAGGCAACAGGTGCGGGTTTCCTAGACTTTATAAAACTATTTTACTTTTCTATTGTTATTCAATTGTGTATTATTATTGCATTAGTTGGATTTATGCATGTTGTTATCGAGCCTTTCGTATCTTGAGTAGACACAAATAACTTGCATGAAATGATAGGATTCATATATTGACCAATTAATTTGCATGAATAGGATGTGTTGAGCATGGCATGAACTATGTGATTGAATAAATGTGTTTTTGAAAAAAAAAAGAACGAATATGCTAATTGAACAGGGGCCAATATGCTTGCATATTGGGATGTATACATTGGGTTTAGTTTCGACTGGACCCCTCGTTAACGTGACTGTAGGCAAAAGCGGTCTTGTCACGGATATGATTGTAGGCTGACGCGTTCCCTTCACGGACGTGATCGTAGGTGTAAGCGGTCCTTTCACGGACGTGATTGTAGGTGGAAGCGGTCCTATCACGCCAAGACCTAGCGGCATATAAATTCACTGTCTAGTGAGGCAAACAAACAAGATTAACGGATTTTTCTTTAAATAAATGAAAGTAAATGAATGAAGTAACAATAGGATATGCATTGGATTGGAAGAAGCATATGCATTTGATTTATGTATTTTCATATTTCTGAATATAAGTACATGTTTTATAAGCTCTAGGTTGGAACTAAATCCCGCACTAAGAGAAGGTTCGATCTCTCACCCGTTCCACTTTTATGTGGGTTCCAGATAATAAAGCGAAAGGATTCGAGCAAAGACAAGAGTGAGACTAAGCGGGAAGGCTTATGATTAATAAATTGCCACATGTTGTTTAGTTTTGTTTCCATGATTCAATAATTAATACATTGAGTCAGCATGGCAGTGTTGTGTTGATAGCCATGTCGGCCGTAATCATTTGTTTAACTCTTTTGCTTATGAAATAAATATGGCTTTATTTATATTTTTATTGATAATGTATGTGATGTGTACACGCCTTACATAAAAATACGTGGTGGGTTGTCCCGAAGTATGACAAAAAGGTTCTCCGTCTTCAACTTTTTCACGCTTTTCTCTGAATTTGGTGCATTGAAGTCTACAAGCAACAACATTACCACCCTTCTTATAACTTGTCCTGTTGCATATACCAAACTTAGTTTGAAACGCATGAAGTTTTCAAAAATTGTGCGCTTCCTTAACAGAATAGAAATCATCACAAACTAAAGAGTTTTTAGAGACCTTTGATTCTCCTGATCCCTGTCCTACTATATCTAACTCTACCTCTGGTTCTACATCTCGCTCTCTACCATCACATACAATATTCAAATCCCATTCATGAACCTCTAACTCTCCTGATCCATCTCCTAACATATCTACCAATACCTCTGGTTCTGCATCTACCACACCTTTATCACATATAACATTCAAACCCCATTGGTGTACGCCTAAATTTTCTGCAACAGGATCAACTGCAACAACACCAGCTATCAAAATATCACTTCTCAAATCTTCATTCAAGTCAAAATCCATTGTATAAAACATATAAACATCAATAATAAACTATGTAAGACACCATAAAAAAATGCTATAATTTAGAATAACAATATGTAATAAAAACAATATAATTATGTATACTAAATCATGTAAAACAATGTATATAAAACTGTAACATAAACATTTTAGAAAAAAAAAAAAATTCACAACAATGAAAAGAAAAATAATACATATATATTGTAAACTCTGTCATATATCTTGTAAAATAATGACATATATCCTGTAAAATACTCTACGTTACATTTAAACATACTCATATATCCTATAAAATACTATATGGAACCTGTAAATTTATTAGATAAATACTAGAAATTTAAATCAGTAAATCTATTAAAACAAACCATGTAAATATTGCATATATCATGTAAACTATTAAACAAATCCTATAAAATAAATAAATAAAATTACAATGCATAGATCATGTAAAATATTTGATATATCCTGTAACAATGAAATAGATCCAAAAAAATACTTTACATATCCTTTTAACCTATCTGATAAATCTTGTAAAATATTGTATAGAACTTGTAAACCTTTTAGATAAATTCTAGAAATTTACATCAGTGAATTTGTTAAAATAAATACTGTAAATATTGCATATATATATATATATATCCTGTAAAAGGTTTAGCTTATTGAAACTTTTAAACTAACTTTGATAAATCCTATAAAATATTGTATAAAATCTGTAAAACCTATTAGATAAATACTATAAATTTAAATCAATAAATATATTAAAATAGACCATGTAAATATTGCATATATCTTGTAACCTGTTACATATATATCATGTAAAGCAGTTATATATATCTTGTAAAACTGTTACATGATTAGAGATGGTGAATATCATCAATGTTCATCGGAGAATACAAATTCCATCCTGTTCTTCTTTAGAAATTGAAATTGAATATTGTCAAACAAATATCGAATCATGTTATTTCTTACATCAGACAATTCAAAACAACGACATTAAAAAAAAAAAAACAATCCATGTAATTTTGATTTCAAATATCAAATTGTAAATACAAATTCAAATCAGACATTCAGATAATGTGAAATCCGTTATTGAACAATAAATAAAACAACTAAAATTCAAATCAAAGTTCAAATAATACTAGCTAGATCCGTTACTGCAGTAGTTCAAATAAAAATTCAATAGAAATCAATAAATAACTAACTCGATTTCCATTTTGTTTTGCTCATCAATGCTACCAGAGATGATGAAAGATTAGAAACGAGCAAAAATGTTTATATCGCTTCGATTGTAAGCCACGCCTAAAGCTTCCATCATGCTCCTATATAAAAACAAGATCGTGTCAGTAATCAGAAGGAAATCGCGAAGGGAAAAAAGAAAGAGAAAAGAGAAATACAAAATCGGAAGGAAATTGCAAAAAAAAAATCACCTCAGGAAAGAAAGAATTAGATCATGTTTAAAATCAGATTCAAAAAATGAAATAGAAGCGTGGAAGGAAGGTTTAAAAGCGAAGATGATGTGGTTGTTGATCAGTGGGGACGGCGGTAGTTATATTATGGTTAAAGACAGTTTAAATCTGACCCAATGGCTCAATATAAAATATAGTTGCTAGTCATTTTAAAAAATAAATAAATAATAAAAAACACTTTAACCTTCTTTAATTAATTAGACGTTACTATTGTAGAATACATCTTTAGAAAGAGAGTAAATCAAGAGATATGGGTTTATGTTAATGTTAAGCCCATGTACGGCCTAACCTGTCCACGACTACACCATGAAAATTGTTGCTAGAATTTTATATGGACCATCTTTTCTATTCGTGTTTCCAATTTTGCTAGTGTCAAGTTTTACACGTTATCTATATTTTCTATTTTCTTCCACAATAATTATATACCAAAGAAATTTCCCAGCTAAAAGGAGCCTGAATAGTGTTATATGTAATTAAAATGAAGTGGTTGCATACAATAACTTATGGGATTCTTTTGGTTTAAAAGGAAAGAGCAATATCAACAGTTCAACACCATGTAGCTTTCCATAACTATGAAACACTGACCATTGTAAAATTTATTTGTTCCAAAAAAGGAATACTTAGTTATCACAAAAACAAGAAAATTGATAATGAACAAGTATATAAGTTGGATTAAAATATCTCATTGTTTTTGTGTCTCAATCTTGCTTCACAGTCATATTTTATTTTCAAAGTTTAAATAATTAATTAATCTAAACCGCTCAACATGGTCTTTATATTAAAATGTATTTTGAACAAAAATTATATTTTCTCAAATAAGTACAATATTACTGAAACTCTATTTTAATAAATTTTACGGCTCTGTCCGTATTTTTGTAAGGATTGTACAACGCGTACGTACCAGCAGGATTGCTGTCTGAAGAGACCAGTTAGCAGAAAAACAAGTGCCAGGTCAGATTTTACAAGGATTTGATGACAATCTGCACTAAGCAGAGAAAAGGGACCAGCTTGTGAGTTGTGACCAAACACCAGCGCCATAAATTCTTCCATTAATTATTGCTTTCATAGGTTTTTGTCAGAGAAAAGTTCAAGAGGAATGACTATAAATGGATGAAAATTTAAAATTCCCAAACACTTGTGACATGCCATATGAATACACATAATTTTTTTTTTAAATGTAGAATCTTTGGTCGGGGTAATTAGAGTTTGAGATACGATGTATACTTATATAATTTAAGATAAAATATTTTTATAATGCAAATCGGCATGTTAAATTTCCTAATTTTTTTTATTAAGAATATTTTTTTGCAAATAATAATTACTGTAAAATAGTATTTGTGTCAAATGTAAAATTCATTAAATCCATGAATAATTAGAAAATACGTTTAAATTGTTGAAGAAACTTTTGAAAATGTGGTGAATTATTTGCTTATCTTATCACCACTAATAAAATTGTAATGAAGACAGTTCCAAAAAAAATTACTCATTCTATACATCGAGAGTGAAATTTTAGAATTTGTATTTACAGCATTTTTATTATAAATAACAATAATAATATAATCTGTAGAGATAAATGTGCATCTATTATTGAGTGCCCTCAAATTAAACAACACTAATTACGCAACTTTTTTGTGGCATTATATCTTCAACCACTATTTATTTTCATGTCTTGCACATTTTTGAACAAACATATCATATATATTGTTTCCTGTGCATACATCTCTTCGGACATAATATCTTTTCAGTGTATTACATTTTTTTTTTATGTATTTGTTAAAAATGTCACTGTTAATGTTGGTACTTTCTTGACGATATTTTAGTCACGATTGCCAATTAATTAAGTTTCTCAAGTGAGGAAAACAAAGACATGAGCGCTTGTCATTATATTACAGAAGTCGGATTAATTAATCATTTAATTGTCTATCCATGATAATTGACAAATAACAGGTATATATAACTCTTAATACTTGTATTAAGTCTTTAATTTTTACATATAACTTATTGTTATTATTTTACAAGTAAAAACTGGTGCACTTTAAAATCATATTCTCAAACTTTTAAAATTTTACATGTATCTTATAAAAAAAAAATTGACAGTACAAATCCATAGGCACTTTAAATTATGATTCTCAATCATTTAAACATATGTCTAAGAGTCTTTAAATTATTTGTGTCAAGCGTTTTAAAACTTAAATATGTAACTTATCAAAAAAATATATATATAGTAAAAATCTGTAGGCACGTTAAATTTTGTTTCTCAAGCCTCTAGACCTCTGTCTACAACCCTTTAAAATACTTGTATCAAGCTTTTAAATCTTACACGTAACTTATCAAATTTTTATAGTAAAAACATGTAGACACTTCAAAGTGCAGTCTTTATATAGCATATGAAGCCTTAAACCTATGCGTGCAAGCATTTAAATCTAGCATATGAGGCATTTAAATCTAGCATTATCAAGTTTTTATATGCAACATATCAAGAAGAAGAAAAAAAAACAGCAACACGAATATAACTAAAAATTACTTCATCATGGTCATTAATGAATCTCATTTATAAAAATAAAAAGATCGAGTAGAAGACGTTCGTAGTTTTAAATTCGCAAAATTACTAAAAAAATAGACGGAAATGATTAGAACAAAACAAATCTTTAATTTTTTGATTTGAAAATAAATTGAGAAATACAGTAGTTAAAACTCAAACTAGTTGAGAGCGATAGGGGATGAGACGAGCTTGAGGACAACCTTTATTCTAAAAATAAATACACATTTTTATATTAGATTTAATTCAGATCACAGTAAAAGTGAAACCTTGAAACTTAATTTAAATGTATATAAAAATATCTCAACTATATTTAAAGCATTTAATATCTCATACAGAGAGAACTATCTAAAAGTCACTTATTCATTTAAAAGCAATTAGAAAACAATGAAGATCAGTTCATACCCAATGACATTAGTTTACTTTTTTAATTCAATTGATCCAAAAGATTACGTCAGGTGAACCGGCAGTATTGGTGTAAATTGATCAACACAATTGAAACGAACAGCTCAGATTTACTCTCAGCCGGTACTTGCTTGGGATGAGTGGATGACGCAGGGAACAGTATTATTTGTGCTTTGAGATTCGTGCCAAGTTGAAAAGAACAATTTTGGACGGTTCAATTCAATTGCACTTAGTCCGGTAACCTGAGGGATGTGAATTCGTGTAAATTGGGGTCCTAAATACAATTTTTCAAATTACAGTGCAACATATGATTATTGACTCAGCTGGGTCAACTCAAGTTAGGCTATCAATCGTGTCAGTGACCACCTAGTAAGACAAAAATAAAACGGTCCATACTTCTGACTCTGAGATAGACGCAAGAGACTCCAGATCAGAGGCCGATCTACTGTAGTACAGGGAGGTCAGCTGCTTTCGCTGGATTTTTAAAAATAGTGCTAAAAATATGTTTTTCGGATGTCCGCCCCTCCCTAGAATTCAAATTACCCCCTTGTAGCCCATTCTAAAATTCTAATAAACGGAACGGAGTCCATATAAACTTTGAGCGAAACAAATTAGCGGAGCCCAAATAGGCGCTGATCCCAAATACCGAAAATTAGTTGAACCAAAATGTTTTTATTTTTTTATTTTTTTTGAATTCAAAGGCAGAGGCTGCCAAGTTGAACCAAAATGTTGAATTGTTGATTTTTTTTTCAAATAATTTAGGATTTTTATTATATTGATTGGTATTTTTTTTGTTATGTTGAATTGTACCCGATAAACTATTGAGTTTGAATCCGATAAGCTATTTGCATCCGATTATTGCCCCGTCCTAACAAAAATCCTGCGTCCGTCCTTGCTCCAGATCCTAAAGATGCATATCCATATCATATCACAGTCAGATGTGCATGTTTTTGTACTATACGGATTTTTGAGTTAGATTCTTTTAATGGAATTCAAAATTTGAATTTGAATTCGGATCGGCGCATAACATTTTTGACGTATACGTGTGACTAGGATTATGACAGTAGGAGACTCGAGGACTAAATTGTGTATGTCCATGCATGTCATAGTACAGTCAAAAACCCCAGCTGAAGTCGATTGGCATGCTCATAAGGAAATCTACGAGATCTGGAAGGTGTTAAGAATGAATCGGGTACGTTTGGGTGATACATGAATAGCATTAATTTAGGAATAGTTGTTATTTTTGACGAGCTATTCTCAACACAACATGTTTGGGTGAAAAAAAAAATGTTATTCTCAAAGGAATAGCTCGGATTAGCTGCTATTCCGCTATTCCTTATAAATATTGGGTTAGCTGCTATTCCAAATTCAAAAATATTCCAAACTCAAGAATAGTTGCTATTCCGAGCTATTCTTTGTTTCATCCAAACGCACAACATGTGTTGCTGGTTTGTAAGTTCCTGTACGCCTACAAGCAGACTTAAAAAAAAAAAAAAAATACAGTCAAAATTGTCTTTAGGCTATATACTATTTCTCGATTTCGAATTTCTAAAATAACTTAAACTCCGAGTTTGAATCCGAACCATTTGATCAGTTTGGAGGTATGTGTATAACTGTCAAAAGTGTATTTCCATATCATATCACACTCAGCATGAAAAAAATTAAAAAGCTTAGTCTGAATTCAGAATTTACCAGTTGTTCCTTAATTTGACTAGAGGTAGATACAAGTCTCTTTTTTCTTTTTTTTGAAAGGCTTCTATCCTCCTCTAGTCAAATTAAGGATACAAGTCGATGAACAAGACACAAGCCACACCACAAGTCTACCAGGTGCAATACCACCATCCATTGTTGCTTGTATAGTTGTATTTGACTTGGACATTGTAACTGTGACCCGCTAAAAGGAAATAACAGGTCAATACTTGTAGACAATTAATTGATAATTGCAGAAGCAATCATCTGGGATAAAGTCATCCTGAGCATAGTGGCAAATGAATTATTCGAATTCAGTTCAGTGAGGTTAAAAATTCAGGTATAATTCGGAATTATTTGGATCAGAGATCTCAGCCTTGCAAAAGAGCAAAAAACAAAAACAAAATTAACTAGGAAAAATTCCCAAAATAATTCATAAAATTCAAGAAAATTTCGTAAAATTCTCAAATAATTCATAAAATTGGAGAAAAATTCATAAAATTCATAAATTCGTAAAATTCGTAAAATTCATAAATTCGTGAATTATTCGGGTTTAATTCGGTGAAATTAAGTTCGGACAACCGAATAATTCAACATTCGGTTCAGCATCACCAAAAAAACGATTCGCGAATCTTGTGACTATGATGCTGAGCTCTCACCTATTGATAAGAGTACTACATGTGGTAAATTTTGAACAACCTGCATATTTGTTTTGATGTATATTAGAACGATTTTGTTTCAAACAGAAAAAATATACTTTTGTAATGATATCGATCACTATAAATAAAATTAAACTTAAATATAATATGTGCATGTTTATCTAACTCATACAAATATAAAGTTTATAAAAAAAATAATGAGTTTTGACGTATATTTAACTGTTCAATATGTGAACTTCTTTGTATATACAATTTTTCTATTCTCGTAGTCTGCTAAAAAATATATAAAATGTAATTTATTTTAGAATAATTATATCATTCCCCTCATCCTATCCCGTTATTTATCTCCCACTCTCTTTCTCCAAATTAATTTCCTTAACTGTCTTTTATCCCCTCATTAATTCCGCTAAGAATTTTCATTTATCTCTGCATTAATTACTGTCATTTAATAACAATTTCCGCATTAATTATACTATCCTTTTAATAACAATCATCGCAATAATTATGCTGTCCTCTGCATTAATTATACTATCATTTAATAATAGTCCCCTGTAATAATTATTTATCTGTTTATTGATGTTTAAAAAAAAATTTACCATTGTTCTAACAAGTATTTATCATTATGTCTCAGAAGTATTTATCATTGTCCCTGACGTGATAATACTTTGATTTGATTAAACATTACTTATTGAAAAGTTCAAGAAGATATTTATCATTGTTCTGACAAGTATTTATTATTATATCTGAGAAGTATTTATCATTGTTTTTGACATACATATGTTTTACTGAAAATTACAATTATGTCTGAGAAAAATTTATCCATATAACATAAAATATTTATCATTGCTTCTGAGAAATATTTATCATTGCCTTTGACATACATATATTTTACTAAAAATTGCAATTTAAAGTTAATAAAAATTGATAACAACCAATTATTAAAAAAAACGTTATATGGTTTAAATTATTTATATGAAAAATATACAATAAACTTTTGTTGGGCCGATTATTATATATGAACTAATATAAAACCATAACAGATTTCAATTCATGCAACATATATACATATTGCCTTTTGTACACATCTAATCTCATGTGATCCACATAACATATACTCATCAAGATCTAATACAATGTTTGTATAGAAGTTATGCCATTACCATTTAGTAACCATGCGATCAAGGTTTGCAAAATTCGTAAAGTTGGGCTCATGTTGCCAAAACGCTTGGTTATGATCTAGTTTGGATCGAAATTTCATACATACTTAGCTGTATTAGATCCAACATATCAAAAAAAGAGTGTGCATGTGATACATGATATGATGCCTCTTGGTTAAAGGTCTCCAACAAAATTGCATCTTCAATGAAAAATACAATGATCATACATAAGAAAATTATAATGTGCATGCATACATACATAATAGAGAATAAAAATTCTTAGTTAAAATTTTCGTCCAAAATTATAAGAAAATATTTACACATAAGAAAATTGCAATTATGTTTGAGAAATATTTATCTATATAACATAAAGTATTTATTCATGTAACATAAAATATTTATCATTATGCTTGAGAAGTATTTATCATTAATGTTTTACTAAAAGTTTCAATTATGTCTGAGAAATATTTATCCATGTAATATAAAATATTTATCATTATATCTGAGAAGTATTTATTATTTATGTTTTACTGAAAGTTGCAAGTATGTTTGAGAAGTATTTATCCATGCAGCATAAAGTATTTATTCATGTAACATAAATTATTTATCATCATGTCTGAGAAGTATTTATCATTAGGTGATATGATTATTTATTTAATGGTCGCTAGTTGTGCAGGGACAATCCAAAAAAAAGAAAATTTTGTGCGGGGATAACTAACAAGTATTTATGAGGGAATTGTTTGTTTAATGGTCCCTAATTGTGCGGGGATGATTCAAAAAAAAAAATTTTGTGCGGAGACAATTGATGGATTAATTTATTCTTTCATAAATAGATATCATTGCATAGGGATTAATAATTTGCAAATTTAAGATAAATACTTTGATGCTTCAAGTTAAATAGTAACAGTCTACGAAATGCTTATTAATGACTGAGCAGTTCCGTCATGATTTTTTTAGCAGTTTGTACGGAAGTTTTTGCAGAAATAAAGCTGCGGGAATTGTTATTATAATCATTTATTTTAACCGCTAAACTAGTTTATGTCATGCACAAGCTCTCATAAGTTAATTTCTTAGATTGATATATCAAAGTTGCTAAAAAAAATTCATTGTAAACGGATCCCATCCCTCATTGCAACTTCTTTCATTCACTTAAATTAGATGACCCATCATATATAAATAATTAATTGAATTTAATATATAAATCATAATATCAATGACTAGTACATTGACAAAAATAACCACAAAAGAAATTTCCATTAAATACAAAAATGCTAATGAACTACATTACATCATAAAGAAATTTCCATTAAATACATGTGGAAAGCAAGAAGACATCCAAAAAGAAGTAGAATATTCATACACAGTTTTTAATAAAAAGAACAATATATAGATGTGTCCAGCATTTATACACAGTTTTTTATTAAAAAAATCGTGTACGATTGGAATCAATTAAAGAAAAAGAAATGTATAAACTATTAGTTTTTTGCATATTGTCGTACCTTTGACAGCACAAGGTGTAACGCAACTAGTCCTTAATATCATCTTTCATTACACACAGATTATGCAATAAAATCGCGTATGATTACAAGCAGCATTATTTTCAGAAAATCCCGTGGAGTTTTTATACATGTTTGGTATAAAAGAAAACGTGTATAATTATTGAGTATATTTATACATGTCTAGTATAAATATGGGTTATGTGATTAATTATAGTTTTTAAAATATTAAATATGATTAGTTTAAATTTTGAGTGTATTTGATATATATTAAAAGAGAAGGGATCTGATTACATCTTTTTTTGGTGACACCGAATTACACTCTCAATTTTTAAAATTTTCGAAGTCCAAACAGTCGATCCAAACCATTCAACTTGTTGGATATGTTAAAATGTGCTTGCCGATCAAATTTACATTTTTTGGAATTTTTTTACTATTTATTAAGTATTTAACAAAATCATTATATTCAAACCGTTGAATTTTTGTACCCATCTTAATAGGTAGTAAAAAAATTCAGAAAAATGTAAAATTTGATCTGCAAGCACATTTTAATATATCCAACTAGTTGAACGGTTTGGATCGACTATTTGGACTTTGTAAACATAGGGTATAACCGGTGTCACCAAAAAAAAGGGTGTAATTCGATCCCTCCTCATATTAAAATAGTATTGGGTAATTTGTGAGTTTTTAAAATTTAGAAGGGTAAATATGATATAAAAAATTTTAGAGAAGGAAATACATAATTTCAAATTTTTTGAAGGGTATACATGAAATTCCCCCTCCTATAATTAATACAGCTAAGAAAACTTATGTTTTTTTTTTTTATTAATTGCGACGCTAATATATTTGTTGGCACTTTTAGCTAGTAGGGAGGAAAGAAAATTATTGTTATTGTACTTCATCACAAATTTTTGTTTTGTCAAAAATTAATATTTGATCTATTGGCTTCATATCCTCTATTCTATGTGGACCGATTTTTTTATTTATATCCAAAATAAAATATAAATTTCAAAAATTAACCAACTAGCTAATGAAATTGCAAAACTATCCAAACCGGTTAACCATTAACCGGACTCAAATCAAATTTCCGGTTATTGGTTTCCTGGATCTATTGAAATAGTCCGGTTAACCATTAACCGGAAATTTGATTTGAGTCCGGTTAATGGTTAACCGGATTTTTGCATTTTCCTTTTCTTTTGTTTTCTTTTTTTTTTTAACAGAAATTTCGAATTTTTTTATTTTTTGTATTAAAATATTAGAAATGTTGAATATATTTCTTTGAAAATAGATGAAATATAATATAATTTGATTTATTAGAAAGACTGCAACAAATAATCCGAATCAATATTTTTCAGGCCGGATTTTTTGCGGCTGTAAGAAAAATTAATATATTTTTTTATGTGCTATTGGAAAAAAATAAAAATGCTTAGATTCTGAGTTATTCATCCTGGTTCAAAAGTCACTTCTAGGTAATCTAGAAAATATTGTGATCGATCTAGTAAATTTAATTAATAAAAAGTTGTTTCTATTTTGAGAATTCTTTTTGAAAAATAATTATTAAATAAATTAAAGTTTTTATTTTTTTTTTAAATAGAAACAACTTTTCATTAATTAAATGTACTAGATGGATCACAATATTTTCTAGATTACCTAGAAGTGAGTTTTGAACCAGGATCAATAACTCATAATCTAAGCATTTTTATTTTTTTCCAATAGCACATAAAGAAATATATTAATTTTTCTTACAGCCGCAAAAAATCCGGCCTGAAAAATATTGATTCGGATTATTTGTTGCAGTCTTTCTAATAAATTAAATTATATTATATTTCATCTATTTTCAAAGAAATATATTCAACATTTCTAATATTTTAATACAAAAAATAAAAAAAATTCGAAATTTCTGTTTAAAAAAAAAAAACTTACTTTCCGGTTAGTCATGAACCGGTTTTCTTTAAAAAAAAAAAAAAAAAAAAAAAAAAAAAAAAAAAGGAAAATGCAAAAATCCGGTTAACCATTAACCGGACTCAAATCAAATTTCCGGTTAATGGTTAACCGGACTATTTCAATGGATCCGGGAAACCAATAACCGGAAATTTGATTTGAGTCCGGTTAATGGTTAACCGGTTTGGATAGTTTTGCAATTTCATTAGCTAGTTGGTTAATTTTTGAAATTTATATTTTATTTTGGATATAAATAAAAAAATCGACTATGTGGACAATGATATGTTCAAAATTTAAATAGTGGATTTTTATGAATAATTAAAGTGGGAAGCAAGCCTCCATCTTTATCTTGAAAATTTGTTTGTTAGCAATGTACGAATAATTTTTTTATCTCAGATATGAGGGCTCAACCTCTTCTAAAACAAATGTTTTGTTATACTGAAAAAATTTGCTATTTTTTTAGCCTTGTATTTTGTAGTGCATAATTATGTTGATTTTTTATTTCACTATTTTCTTCTTAATTTGTTTTTTTCTTTAAAAAAGTTTGAATTGTACACCCCCTCCGATTTTATTACTTTATATGAGCATAACTTTTTTTTATTTTATTCATGAGAATGACTCAGGTGAACAGCTTTATAAAATATCCTGCTTTGAAAAACTATCAAATAAAATATATATTTTCTCAAACTATCCACAAAATGTTCTTATGTACCTCATTTTTACTTCCGTTCTCCTCTTCTTCTTTCTATTATTATTATTATTATCATCATTATCATTATTATTATTATTTAAATATGGTTAGAGTCAAGCCCCCAATATTTTTCAAACTCATATGTGTTAACATAGAGAATTTTCTCACTTTGTGAATTTTAAACTCATTATCTTTGTCATTAGATCAAAGACAAATTCTCAACTTATTATTTTTATCTACCCTATAATTATTTTGTAAAAGTAGACTGTGAACAACACGTAATTATATTGTTACTTTTCTCTGGAATTGAAAATTTGAATTTTGAAAGTTTAATATTTTATAATTATCTAAATTATACCACAATCGGAGAAGCGACTCAGGCGATTTTTAGGCGATTTTAGGCGATCCTAGTTTTCTCCAAAAAAAAAAATCAGATATTAATAAAATAAGAGATGGCTAGCATCTCTCTCTCTAGATTAAGGCAATTACAATTAGTTTCTCGTAGATTCTCTACTAATCCATGTTTTTTTGTTAATCCACAGTACTGTGCACCCATGAAGAATGCTAATGGCGATTACTCTGATAAGGCAATCCCCTCCACATCTGGTAGTAGTCAGATTGTACAACAGCAAACATTGCCGTTTGGATCTAGATCACAGATCATTCAACAAAAAATAGCGGAACTCAAAGCACGATCGACGTTCAAAAAACCGTGGTGTCTTAAATGCGGATGCCCCGGTCACCTCATCAAGAACTGTAGAAATGCACAACGTTGTTTTCTGTGCGATGGTTTTGGTCATAAGGCCGTTCATTGCAACAAGACTTTGAGAGTGTCGCCGCCTCTTAAAACAACACAGCCTCTCCCGAACCCTAGATCTGTAGCCAAACCTAAGATCATTCCACTACGACCAAGACAAAATCACCAGAGTACCCAATCTCAGATGGCGTTTCGACCTCCGATTGTTGAATTTGAGGCAACACCGCGATCTCAGGCGATCGAAGCACGGTTGCTCCGGAGTTTTGTATTAGACGACATTGTAGCCTGGGGACCAGAGAAAGTCGAACGTCTCTTGCAAGCGACCTTTCCTCATGAGAATCATGTGTGGATTGCAGCATTGTTCGATGATTTCAAATACCTTATCCAAGCTCCAACCACTACTTGGCTGGAATCAATGGCGTCAATCGGATTTATCTGACTAGATAGGTCTCATTTCCCGATTGTAGCTTGGGAGAGTGAATTTCACGAAGGTATGGATCTAGAACAAATTTGGGTTAGGGTCTATGGGTATCCTCTGATCTTGAAAGAACAAAAGGAGTATGACAAACTGTTTAATCCTTGGAGGGGCTATGTTTTGGAGATTGATGCTGGTACCAATAGTGGGTACGATGTTAAGTTTATCAGAGTCAAATTGGAAATCTGTGACCGTAGCCTTATTCCACTACAGCACATAATGCCTTACCGCAAACCAAATGGTCAGAGGAAACTCTATGATTTAGAATTTGAAATAGAATCGGAGAAATCTGAGAGTCTCAATGCTTGGGCTGGTAGGAAGGGGAGAAAATCATATCCCAGTGGGACTGAATTTGGTCAAACGCCACCTACAGTTGATCAGCAACCCCCTCAGGCTCCAACTAACCAGGGAGAAGGCGGATTTGTTTTTAATGGTTCTGGTAAGTACTTAGGAATAGTCGTAGGGATCTTGCAATTGAGACAATTCATGTAGATGGAGTAGCTAATGGGGACAACCTAGGGGATCCAATGGAGATAGTAGAACAAGGGGATGATTTTTCTAAGAATGTGGTAGTAGGTGGAAGTGAAGGACAGAAATTGCAATTTCCTGCTATTAAAGGTTTTCCTGCTGTTCCTTTCCCTTGGATTATTACTATCCCACCCTGTTCCCATTATGGTTTCGATGGTGTTGATGACTTTCTTCTTCCCTCTAATGAAAAAGATTTTCCTCCTATGCCAAACATAAACTATGATAGTGATGAGGATATCACTATAAATGACCTTCTTCTGAGAGCTAAATCTACTGGCAAAGCACCACTGTCCCTATCTCCACATTCTAAGAAGAAGAAGGTAGTTAGAAAATTTTCTCCCAAACCTGTGCTGATAAAGAAAACAGGGACTCCTTCTGACAGTGGTATGAGCTCTAGGCTCAGAAGTGCTAGAAGAGCCCTTGGGTCATCTCCAGACAAGGCCATTTGTATCTCAGACTCGAAGCAAACAGCTGAAACTCAACTACCCAGCCAAACCCCTGAAGTGGTGGACAGTGGTATTGCTACTCAAAAGGAGCTGAGGAGGAGCCTCAGGATGCAAGCTCAGCTGCACGAAGAGACCATCTTACAAAAAGCACAGAAGAGAAAACAAGGTGCTAGTAGCAGTCGGTCAAGTATGACACTTATCTCTCGATTTCCCTATTCTAGACTAACGATAGAACGGATTATTAGATTGTTCCAAGTATATCAAATTAATTTAGGGTATTCTCTGGATGATAGCTACAAAATCATAGATAGTATAAAAAATATGGATAGGAGTCAGTTTGAGGTAGCAATTAAAAAAATTCTAGGTTCAAATACTCAATCTCAACCAATAACAGTTAGCTTAGAATCTATTACAATAGCTGCATCAGGGCCAACATCAAATATAGGATTATCTCCTCAACGGAGTGTACAAGTAGTTGATTATGAATATACTTAATTGGAATTTTAGGGGTCTAAATTCCAGTAGGACTAGACATCTTCTTCGAGATTTACTCATAGCTAATAAGGTAGATTTAGTAGCTATTCAAGAAACTAAGAAGGAAGTATTTAGCACTAGATGTTTAAAGGAAATTTCCAATATAATAGATAAGTGGATCTAGCTCCCTTCTTTAGGAAGATCAGGAGGCATTCTAGTAGGCTGGGATAGTAACAAAATTAAAGAAATTTCACATTCTATTCATAGAGTTAGTGTCAATGTAGTTTTAGAAAATAAAACAGATAATGTCACTTGGCAATTTACAATAGTTTATGGTCCAGTTCTAAGACAACATAAAACTAAATTTTGGGAAGAACTTAGAGCTATTAGAGATAATACACTAGATATATGGGTGGTATGTGGGGATTTTAATTCTATTAGGAAAAATCAGGTCATAATTTTGATCTGAATCTTAGTAGAGCTTTCAACAACTTTATTAATGACCACCATTTGTTAGAATTAAAACTTCTTTCTAGAAAATTTACTTGGTCTAATGGTACTAGGTTTACTTTATTAGATAGATTCTTAATAACTTCTGAATGGAAAAGACTTTATCCTTCTCACTTACTTACTGATCCTAGTAGCACAGGTTCTAACCATTGTCCTCTACTAGTTCAAACTAATACATTAGTTGCTCCCCCCCCCCCCCCCCCCCCTCTCGCATTTTCAGATTTGATCCTATTTGGACTGAACAAGAGGAATTTGTTGACCTAGTATTTAAGTGGTGGCAGGAAACACCCCTTAAACTACCTGATATAGCTAAAAGTTGGTATAATAAATTAAAAAAACTTAGACAAAAAATGAAAGGGTGGGCTAAAAATTTTTATGGTCAAAGGAGAAAGGAAAAAACCCTCCTTCAAAACACGTTACATGCCCTTCAAAAAATTAAAGAAGAGAGATCCTACACACAGGTAGAAGAGGATCTATGGATTAATAGTAATAACAGACTAGAAGAAATAATGCAGGAGGAGGAAGATCACTGAAAATTGAGATCAAAACAGTTGTGGTTTATAACGTAGTGGAAACCGTAAAATTTTAAAATAATAAGTTTCGAAATAATAAACTGAACACGAATTCTTTTAAATTATAATCTGATATTTTGAGATATATTGAATTTTAACATTTAAAAGATATCAATGATCATTATGTAAAAATTTCTATCTTTTGTCAATACTTGAAACTAGAGGGACCAAATTGCAAAAAAAAAAAATTTTTTAAGGAGGAAAATTTGTAACACCCCGGTAAAATTTATAATTTTTTTTCAAAAGATATTGTCTTTATGTATAATACTAAAAAAATTGAAAGGTTTAAATTACAAATATTCAAGCTTTAAAAAAAAAAAAACAGAAAAGAAAATGCTACCGTGGCATTTTGGCCGCGTGGCTCTCATGCATACCTCCAAAATAATTTTGACCCCGTCCCTTAAAAGGGTGTCATCTCTTTCTTTTGATGGAAGAAGTGAAATAAAATTGAAAACCGAACCAAGAGAGAAAGAGAAAGAAAGGGAGAATTAAGGGAAATTGCTCGGAGATTCGAGAATCGAGCTGAACAAACGTCTGATTTTCTCTTTTAGCTTTCTAATTGGTGGAGGTTCAATAAGACAAGGGAATTCAGAATCCTTCGAGACGTCTGATCCGTAGACGAACATAACGTGATTCGAACAGGTGCGGGGGTTCACGGAATTTATTTTGAGGTTTATTTACGAATTAAATAGATCGTTTTAAATAGCATGTTGAATGTCTGATTGCTTGCATCATTGAATTATTGCATAATTGACTAAATGAATCGATTGAACTGTGTTAATCTGTTAACCTTGCATATTGGTATGGTTATATCGATTGTTTGTTCCTTGGTTCTGATATGGATTGAAACCACAGTACTGAATTGTTATATATATTGTTTGTTACTGCAAAGTCTGGGTCGCTCCTAGACTTTGATTCAGGAACCATATGCGCATTTGGGGAATGACCCCACTGATTCCAGTACCGGTTGGAAAGGGGAACTGTTATTACTGTGATCGTAGGATTACTGAACTGTGGTTTACTGATTACTGTTTATTGTTTACTGAATACTGAATACTGAATTACTGAATACTGTTTCCCTGTTATATTGATATAGATGTTTGATTGAGAACCAGAATGAATAGAACGGTTAAGCTGCAAGAGATAGATTCAGATATCTATCCTTTAAACCGGAATGGTTTAAATGCATTTAAGTCCAAACATCTTATGTGTTTTCGATTGAAACTCTCTTTAAAGAGGTTAAATGTAGAAATTTATTTGAATTTCATTTCATTGATATTGCATTCATGATTCGTAACGGTTTGATCGTATATAATTCTGAAATAGGTTTCTTATAAATTCAGTAGCCCAACGGAAATTCCGCACTGGGAAAAACTGCGAATAAGTTTTTCTCACCCCTTTTTCCATTATGGAATTTTCAGGACCGAAGGAATAAGACGTCGGGATCGAGCAGTAAGGAGCCAGGAGGGTATAGGTATATATGCCTTAGTCTGAGATCATTTTGTACTTGTTATAGTACTCTGATCCTGTTTTGTTGTTTATAAGTCCATATTTACCAGACTTGTGTAAATTATTTCTGTTTCTTTTGAATTTATGTTTATATAAGTTTGTGTTTATGCTTTCTTTTATATATATATGATTGTTATGCATGTATGTTGCTTGATTGGAAAATTGGGGAAAGGATTTTTAAAAGGGTTGGATGGCCGGCGTGGAGGGCCTATACTCCACGATACCCGAGAATCAATTAAATGGGAAATGGGTTATTTTAAATCAGAGTGTGTATTATTTATCGAATATTCAGGAGTCTTTTAAAGTAGATTAATAGTATGGTTTGGGATGAAAAATCCATTCATCTCATCGTTCTTGCCTAGTGAATATATTAAACTTATATATTCACGGCATAACTGCACAGCCCCTGGTTCCGGGGTGTGACATGGTTAGAAGGGGGGATGCCAACACTAAATACTTCCATACAATTGCCTCCCATAGAGCTAAGAAAAACCACATTCATAACTTAGAAATAGATGGTACTATCTCTAGTTACATGGTAGACATTAGAAATCATATAGTAGCCTATTATAAAGAGTTATTAGGTACTCCTAGTTTTACATATGGACATTTAGATAATTCTTTTTGGGCTGAGGAGGATAAACTTAATAGTTTAGAGCAATGGGAATTAGAACCACCTTTTAGTGTAGATGATATTAAACAAGTTGTTTTTGCATCTGAACCGAATGGTGCACCAGGTCCAGATGGCTTCACGTTTAAATTCTACCAATTTTTCTGGACTTTAGTTAAAGATGATCTCATGCTTCTTGTACATTATTTCTATAACAATAATCTTAACTTGCATAGGATTAATAAGTCATGTATCTATCTTATTTCAAAGGAAAAATATGCAAAGCTTATTAAAAAGTATAGACCAATCAGTTTAGTTAACTGTAGTTTTAAGATAATATCCAAGTTACTTACAAATAGATTAGAAGTAGTAATGGATAGATTAATAGATCATAGCCAATCTACATTTATTAAGCATAGATATATATTAGATAATGTCATTCTTAGTCAGGAAATACTTCATTCATATCATACTACTAAACAATCAGGAGTAGTGATTAAGATAGACTTTGAAAAAGCACATGATAAAATCAGTTGGGATTACCTTTTAGAAATTTTGCATGCTAGAAATTTTGGAAGTAGATGGATTCAATGGGTCACCAACTGGTTACAGAGTTCACAATCTTGTATTACTATTAATGGGGAGCTTAGTCCATACTTCTATTGTAAGAGATGTGTTAGGCAAGGTAACCCACTATACCCATTTCTCTATATTCTAGCAGCTGACACTCTTAGCAAAATATTCTTGAAAGGTAGATTAGCTAATGTCATAATAGGATTAGGACCTCCATGTGTAGATAATAGAGCAATTACTAACTGCCACTATGCAAATAACACAATCCTTTTCTTAGAAGCTAAAGAGGAGAATGTGGAAGCTACATGGTGGGGCTATGTTAGCATTTGAATCAATTTCTGGCATTAAGGTTAACTATGATAAAACTAAAATGTATGACATACATGTAGATAGAAATCAAACTCTTAATCATTTGTTTAGATGTTCATGGGGTACTTTTCCTATGAAATACCTAGGTCTTCCTTTACATTACAAAAAATTACAAATAGCTGACTGGGCTTTCTTAGTAGATAAAGTAGATAGTAGATTACAAATCTGGAAAAATAATATGTTGTCCATTGGAGGCAGACTTACACTTCTCAATTCAGTACTCACAGCTATACCTTTATATGCATTATCAGTACATAAGCTTCCTATTATGGTCATAAAACTTATAGATAAAGTTAGAAGGAGATTTCTATGGCAGGGTAATTCTAAAAATAAGAAATATATCCTTCTTGATTGGTATACTTCTAGGTTAGCTAAAAACTTTGGAGGGTTAGGAATTCTCAATGTTAGACAAATGAATATTTCTCTTATGCTTTAGTGGTGGTGGAAACTTAAAAATACTAAGTATTTTGGCCTTTGGAAAACACTTATGCATCATAAATATATGTTGTCACCTACCACTTCTCTCTCACCATTTTGGTCATCTCTGCTGAAAATCAGTCACATAGGTGATATGAGTACCTCTTATTCTCCGGGTATACAAACACAGGTTAGATTTTGGTTAGACTAGTGGTACCAAAATTGTTCTTTAGACATCAAATATTATTCCTTGTTCACTAAATGCATTAGTAAATCAGTTTTATTAGCTGATGTCATTCATTCTCAAGGGCAGGTGCTAAAATTTAGGATAAATTTGGTAGGAATAGATCATAAAGAATGGTTAGAATTGCTTGATATTATTAGTTCAATATCATTCACCTTGCCTCATGATAAACTTGCTTGGAGATGGGAGCACCCAGGGGAGTTTTCCACTCATTCTATTTACAATATTTTGAATTTTGGAGGGTCAAAACCAAATAATGCAATGCTATGGTGGCATTTACCTGTACCCTCTAAAATAAGGATCTTCATGTGGTTAGTTGCACATAATTTCATCCTGACCAAAGATAACTTGATTAGGAAGGGTTGGATAGGTAATACACAGTGTCAATTTTGTCATCACCAAGAAACGGTAGACCATCTATTCCTGACATGTAGGCTAGCTCAACAGATATGGTTCTGGTTAGGAAAAAGCCAAGATGTAATGCAATAATGGAATACCTGAAATGATTTAATACAGTATGCTTCCCTACTTGAAACTTTTGATAGAGTTGGTTTTTTAATTGTACTTTGTTCTGTTACATGGACGATATGGAAACATAGGAATGACTTGTGCTTTAATCGTGTTCAACAAAATTTTGCTCGAACTTTGATTATGATGATTAAATCTACTTACTTGTATTGGACAGGTAAAGTGAAGAAACCCATTCAAGATGCTATGGTGGACTGGTTTCCTGTGATAGAAGATGCTATACCTCTCAATCAGTTCATGCCATTACCGATGGTGGTGTATGCTGACCCAACTGTAGATGCACAATCAGAGTCTCTTTGAAGATCTATGAAGGAAGCTAACAGTGTTTTGCTTGTTTATATACCTCCCTTTAGCCCCATCAAGAGTGGCTCAGTATTAGCTAATATGTCTTACTTTTTGTGTTTAGCAATGGTACTTTTATGGATGTGCATGAACTCTTTTTTGTTTTTGTGGCTTAAGATCTCAGATACTTAGTCGATGTTATTTCCTTGTTGGACTTCACAAAATTGACACTTTTGTATTTAACCAATTTCAATCTATTGAAATGGGCTTCTGTCTTTTTAAAAATAATTATTATTATTATTATTATTATTATCTAGACAAACAATTTTTGTAACCTTTTTTTAATTAAATGTCAATAGAATTTTCAATAGTTTTTTTAAATTAATATTTTTTTCTGTACTATAAATAATTCACAAAAGCATATTGTGAAGAGATGTTATTCTGTTAATTCTAACAAGATAACACGATGAGGTGCGAGTTGCTCAGTTCAGATCAAAATTTTGGCAAGGATCCTGTTGGGTCAGATGATATTTTGCATAATTCACAGGGCATCCCTGTAATTTTGTTGACTAATTGGAACGCGGTATTCATGATGAGAGTCTTGACCCCACAACTTTGCATGAGAAACGAATAAACTAGAAATTAGTTAACTTCTATATTCTGCTTCCTTAACCGTATCTCAATAAATAAAGCGAGTTGATTTTGTCATTAATAAATGACCCGTTACATACTATCTTCATAGTGACATACACAGAAACAAAAGAAAATGAATTCCAGTTGTGCCACTGATACCAACTCGTACTCGGTAGTACACCTCCGTCATCCGTCTACTACCACCACTGGCATTCTATTAAGAACTAAAATATATCACCTATTTAATTTGTTTTCCCTAACTTACCTAACGCCTCCCCCCACCCCCTTAATGTTTTTATATATACACTCGTGATGCAAATGCAACCATCATCATCTCACTCCTCTGTTTTCTCGCTCTTCATTCGTCCCTATCTCTCTCTATATATCTAAGCTTTTCTTGATTTGGCCTTTAATTCTCTCGGTCTCATCTTCCCTAAAATCATGAAGAACATACTTAGAAGATTGTCCAGAGTAGGAGATTCCTCCCATTACCAACCTCTCAACCAAAAAACCAAGTCGACAATGGGCTACCGTCAGTGGCGGAGCACTCGTGTACCTAGAGGTCATGTACCGGTCTATGTGGGAGAAGACGAACCCACGGAGCGATTCGTCATCAAAGCCGAGATTCTATCTCAGCAGGCTTTCGCTGAGTTGCTAAGCCAAGTTGCTGATGAGTTTGGCTACAATCATTCCGGTGCATTATGGATTCCTTGTTCAGTGTCAGTCTTTGAGCAATTGATCAGCCAAGCGGACGTCTATGCTCATAATTGCTATTAAATCAAGTCAGACTTCTAAAGTGTAACACATTTGCAGTGTTTGTTTAATGGATTTGTCTGCAAGGACCCAAATCTGGTCACCACAAACAACTTCTTCTTTTCTGGTCTCGGCAAAGCCAGCAACGCCAGCAACTACCTTGGCTCCAATATGACTGAAGTTTCAGTCACAAACCTCACCAGTCTCAACACACTCGGCAACTCTTTGACCAGGCCTGATTTTGGGCCAACCGGTATGGTTCCACCTCACTATCACCCGTGTGCCACTGAGATACTTGTTGTGATAGAAGGCACTCTTCAAGTCGTCATGCTTAATTCGACATATTTCAAGCTCTTCGGGAAAGTCTTGAACAAGGGCGACGTGTACGTGTTTCTACAGGGGGTGGTCCATTCCAGTACAACTATCTTTCGACAACCAGTGCAGTTGCATTTTCTTTCCTGAGCAGTGACAATAGAGAACCCAGGTGTTGTTTCCATGGCCAGTTGGGTTTTCGGGTCGAATCTGCCAATCTCTGATGATGTGGTTGCCAAGGCATTCAAATTGGACAGGAAAATCTATTGACTGCTCCAAGCTCAGCTTACTAGCGCTCACTAATTTAATTATTAAGAGAAGTCCGTACATAAATAATAGTGTTTGGACGTTATTTGATTGAAAATAAGAAAATAGAGCAGTTATCTGTGTCTATTTGCATGTTGGATTTACTGAGATACCTTATTTACTGAAATCAACGTTAGTGTTTCCTTAATTAACTTTTCCATGCATTGACAAGATACAGTTCAAAACCATCGATCGTAGTGTTTCCTTAATTATGCTAGCTAATTGAAGCAAACAGGACTTGAATTTTATGCTCTGTGTATTGACCCTGTTGATTTTATATTCCAAGGGCACCCACAGATCAAACAAATTAAACGGGCTGGGATTCTTCTTTTGGGCTATAATTTTCTTGAATCATTTTCTCGGCTAAATTTATTTCAGAAAATCTAGTATCGTTCCCGGTTACAGTTACCGATTGGGCTGTACCAGTGTACCCATCTCTGAAATAATTCCAGGAATACCAGTTCGAGTTTACCCACCTTAACAGTTATCAATTTTCGTTCCATCATACTAATTTTGTGTATTTTGAAAAGTAATCATACTTAAAATATATAAATAAATCACTGTTCATTACTTCAAAATGTTGAGATGCAAAATGTGTTTCATAATTTGTGATTTTTGTGACTAAGAAACTTTATAATCACAAAGCATAATTGAAAACATGAACTCTCCGTTTATTTTATTATCTAATTTTTAAAAAATTATATCATAAATGAAACTAATCTATGTATTTTATATTAAATGTTTTAATTTTTTTATAATAAGAATTTCGAGATAACTAAAGAAAACAAAATTTAAGTTTTTTTATTATTATTTAAGCATAGTATCATGTACAAAAAATAGAAATTTAACAATATATGCTTCTCCAAAAATGTCCAAACTACCTGTCCTTATTTATCTCGGCCATCATAACAAACAAGATCGACTGAGCCTAAAATTTTAAATAAGATAATCGAAAATCTTTGTTACCAGAAAAGAATCGATGAGGCGGTTGTAATTCTCACAAAAAATAGCCCAACATCAAGGGATGTTTTAAGCAAGATAAAATTGATAAGGCGGACGAGATGGTGAAATCATTGACTTTTAAGGGGTTAAAATCATATCCACTTATTGCACAGTAATAGGTGGGTTGTGTGATAATGTTGAAACAAATAAAGCAGAGAGGGTTTTCTACAGCATGATTTCGAAGGGGCCCGAACCTAATACATGGACTTACAACACCTTTATAAAAGAGAGCTGATCAACAATGGTGAAGTGAAGAGAATGTAGAAATTTAAAAATTATAGAACGAAGACTGAAATAAAAATAGGAATTAAAAATCTATAGCACAAAAACTACTATACTATGGGATCAGAAATGGTATAGCACAACTCAAATATAAATCTCTTTGCTTTTAATGATTAGACATGATAATTAAAGAAAACATAATAAAATCTTTTAATATTATCACCAATAATATTTTATAAATGTAACAATTCAAAAGAGTTATAGAACACAGTTACATTCAATTTTAGAATTATTAAAATAAAATGTTGCGGAATTGTTTATGTTATATCAAAATAACACCCAATGGCTCAATTTAAATTGTAGTAGCTAGTCATCTTAAACGCATAGTTTTTTCTTTGAAAGGGAAGGGATTGGTTGTTACTTTGCTTGCTTGTTTAGTAATACACTAATACCTTCTTTAATTTGACGTTGATGCCGTAGATTACATCTTCTTAAATCAAGATATATGGGCTTATGTTAATATTAGGCCCATGTACGGCCTAACCTGTCCACGACTGCATCATGAAAATTGTTGCCAGGATTTGATATGGGCCGTCTTTTTCTATTCATTCTTCCAATGTGCTGGTTATCTATTTGTTTAATTTCTTCCACGATAATTATATACCAAAGAAATTCCCCAGCTAAAAGGAATAAAAATAGTGTTACATGTAATAAAATGAGGTGGTTGCATACAATAACTTATGAGATTCTACTGGTTTACAAGCAAAGAGTTCAAATTATTTGTTACTTGCCATAACTATGAAACACTGATCATTGTAAAAATTAATTGTTTCCAAAAAAGGCATACTGAATAATTACAAAAAATAAAATAATAATGAATATGCATATGAGTAGGATTAAAATAACTCATTGTTTTGGTATTTCAATCATGCCTCACAGTCTTATTCTTATTTTCAAAGTTGAAATGTCAATATAAAACACTCAACATGATCTCCATATTAAATTGTGCCTTGAAAAAAAAAATTAAAAATCACTGAAACTCTATTATAATAAGAATTTATGACTATGTCCGTATTTTGAAGGACCGCAACGCGTACCAGCAGGATTGCTGTACCCAAAGACCAATGAGCAGAAAAGACAGAGCCAGGTTAGATATTACAAGGATTGAAGAGGTGGTCTCTAAATTTGATGACAATCTACACAAGCAGAGAAGAGGGACCAGCTCGTGAGTTGTGACCAAATAGATAGCACCGCCATAAAAGCTTCCCTCCATTAATTATTGCTTTTCTAGTGCCATCATGTCACATTTTTTTGTCAGAGAAAATTTCAAGAGGAATGGCTATGAAGTAGGGGTGAAAACGGAGCGGATACGGAGCGGATAATGCTGATATCATATCCGCATCCGTCGGATAATGAGCGGATACAGATACGGATACGGATAATAAACAGATATCAAAATTCAAAATCAAATTCGCCTTAAACGGATACGGATACGGAACGGATAGTTTACGGATATGGATTCGAATACGGATATAAAACGAATAATGGTCGGATAATTAAGATATATGAACTTCTAAGATACAAATATTAATTAAAATATTAAATATAAATATTAATGAACTTATAAGATATGGGAGATAATCTATTCGTATAATATATATATATATATAAAAAAAATAAGTGTATGGTAATAAAAGATGTTGTAGTGTAGTGGTTTGAAGCTTAGTCTAAAAGTATTGAGATGGGAGGACATGGGTTCAAATCTCATCTATAGCAAATATTTATTTCTCTTTTATATGAGTCTGGCAAAATTATCCGAATCCGAATAATCCGGATATCCGCTCCGTTTAGGACTCCGTATCCGAATTCGTATCCGTATCCGGATCTTTTATGAACTTTCGAAAATTATCCGAATCCGTATCCGGGAATTATCCGAATCCAGATTATCCGGATTCGGATTATATCCGGATACGGAGCGGATATCCGCCGGATAATCCGGCTCCGTTTTCACCCCTACTATAAAGGGTTGAAACTTGAAACACTTAAAAATTCCCATACATTTTTAGCACACAATATTCTATAAGTAGAATCTATGAGCATGTAATAAATTTGAGATGCAGAAATAATTTGAATATAATATGAATTTTAAAAATTACTTTAAAATAATTTATGAAAAATTATCAAATTGGTAAAGTTCATTAATAATTTTATAATTTGCATTAACTAAATTCTTATTCAAATATGAGAATAAAAAACTGTATATCATCTCTATTGACATATGTGCATCTATTATTGAGTGCCCTCAAATTAAACAACATTAATTACGCAACTTTTCTTTTGATGAAATATATCGTCAACCACTATTTGTTTTCATGTCTTGCGTATTTTTGAACAAACATATCATTTATATTGTTACCTATGCATACATCTGTTCCAACATCATATCGTTTCAGTGTATTACATAATTTCTTTTGTGTTTGTTAAAAGTGTCACTCTTAATGTTGGTGCTTTTTTGACGATATATTTTAGACGATGTTTTTTCTTTGGAAGGGAAGGGGTTGGTTGTTTGCTTGTTCAATAATACACTAATACCTTCTTTAATTAGACGTTGATATTTCAGATTACATCTTTTGAAAGAGGTTAAATCAAGAGATATGGGCTTCAGTTAATGTTAGGCCCATGTACGGCCTGTTACTGATATGGGCCGTCTTTTCTAAACATGCTTCCGATTTGCTGGTTCAAGTTTTACAAGTTATCTATTTATTTAAGTTCTTCCCCGATAATTACATACCAAAGAAATTCCGCAGCTAAAAAAATTTCGTATCCTCTGCATTAACTCAGAAAATAATCTTTTGAATTAAAATTAATGTATATGGGCCGTCTGATCTGCTTTAAAATTCGTGCAGACTAGATGCATACTAATATTAAAAAAAAGCCTCTGAATTATAAGTTATTAGCTCGGCTTAAATACGTTAACTCAAAAGATGTTATTTTGAGTTAATGCAGGCGACGTGGATTCAGCTAAAACGAGCAAGAATAGTGTTTTTTTTTTTTTTTGCAAACAACAAAAATAGTAAAATGAGGTGGTTGCATACAATAACTTATGAGATTCTATTTGTCTACAAGTATAGAGTAAAATCAACAGTTCAACACCATGTTACTGATAGATATAATAAAACCATTATGTGTTTTGCAATTAAAACACAAACAATTCAGAATCCGCAAATCAAAATAAAATAGGAAACGAATTTAAAATTCTACAGTTCTGAAGTGACGATATTGTTAGACAGAAGCGTAAATATAGATTATCAATGGTTTTTCTCATATGTGATGATGGAGACCTTAGACATTTTCTTTTACTTCTTTCTTTCAGTAAAATAAGTGGACGGAATTTTTCAGAATGTCCAAATAAGAGAAGATGCCTATTTAATAACTCTGAGACAACATTTGGAACCAGTATATTTTATTAATAGCAATTTGTTTCCATATAAAATTCAGATGCCTTTTTTATTAATTATTTAAATGAAATTGGGACACATAATAAATAAAAACTAACAGTTACTTGCCATAACTATGAAACACTGATCAATGTAAAAATTATTTGTTTCCAAAAAAGACACTGAATAATTAAAATATATATATATATATATTTGATAATGAATATGTATATGAATAGGAGTAAAATACTTCGTTGTTTTTGTGCTTCAATCATACCTCACAATCTCATTCTTGTTTTTAAAGTCCAAATGTCGATATAAACCGCTCAATGTGATCTCCATATTAAAATATGCTTTGAAAAAAAAATTACTAATTTTTAGAAATATGTAAAAAATTACTGAAACTCCATTTTAATAAAATTTATGACTGTCCGTATTTTGAAGGACAGTACAACGCGTACCAGCAGGATTGCTGTACCGAAAGACCAATGAACAGAAAAGAGAGAGCCAGGTTAGATTGTATAAGGATTGAAGAGGTGGTCTCTAAATTTGAAGACAGTCTACACTCAGCAGAGGAGGGACCAGCTTGTGAGTCGTGACCAAATAGCACCGCCATAAAAGCTTGCTTCCGTTAATTATTGCTTTTCTAGCGCCATCATTTCACATTTTTTTGTCAGAGAAATTTCAAGAGGAATGGTTACAAAGGGATGAAATACTTAAAAATTCCCATGCATTTTTTGCACACAATATAAATACACAAGATTTTTTTTTCTATAATTAGAATTAAGGCTGCACAAAAAGTTCGTAGTTCATGATTCGATTTGAGTTTGATTCGAAAAAAGTTCGCAATTATTTCGATTCGAAATTAGTTCTTTCTGAAACAAATCAAACCGGTTTGATTTGAATTTCAAATTAAATTCAAACTGGGTATAATTCGTTCAAAATTGATTCACAAACTATTTAGGTTCGAATCTCAAATAATGAAACTAATAGTTTCAACCATCAATCTTTTAATAATGCATGAACCGAACTTATATCATAACTCAAAATTGTTAATACAATGATAATTTATAATAGGAAAGTGTTTCAGCAACGTAACAAATTAATAATGGAATAAGTTTCATTTGACTAGGTCTATGTCGTGATTTTAATCAATCCAACAGCGTAAAAGGTAAGAGAATCTTAAACTGGCTCATAATCTAGTAGTGTGAATTCATAAAAGGTAAAAGAAAACCGTATGAATTTTGTTCCGCGAGAAAAAATGTAATATATAAACTATCAGTATAACTAGGGCTGCCAAAACAAATTGTAGTTCGTAATTTGATTGACTTCAATTCGGAAAATTTGTAGTTCACAATTAATTTGATTCGAAATTAGTTTGTTCTGCAACAAATCAAACTAGTTCAGGTCAAATCTTATTCAAATTCAAACTCAAACTAGAGTAAGTTTGATTCGGTTTGATTCATTTGCAACCCTAGAATCTATGAGCATGTAATTGTAGTTAGTGGTTTAATGGGCGGGCGGGTACGAGTACCCCGGGTATACCCAGGCATGGGTACGGGTACGTCTCAGGTACGGGTACTAGGGTATACGGGTACAGGTATGTCAGGCATTTTTTTCAAAAACCATACCCTATCCGTCTTATACTCGTACCCGTTGTACCCTTGATAGGTAGGGCGGTCCGGGTACGAGTATTTTTTTTTTGTTGTTTTTTTTTCTGGTTTTTTGTTTGAGTTTTTTTGTTTTTTGCTGTTTTTTTTATTTCTTTTTTTTGTTTTTTGCTGTTTTTCTTTTCTTTTTTTTCGTTTTTTTTTTTTCATTTTTTTCCGTTTTTTTTCCTGATATATTTTTTTTTTGTTTTTGTTATGTGTTTTTTTTTAGTTTAAAACAATAAATATAAATAAATAAAAACAGAAATTAAAACAGAATTTTAAAAACAGAAATTAAAAACTGAATTTTAAAAACAGTAATTAAAACACAAAAATTAAAAAACAGAAATTAAAAAACAGAAATAAAAACAGAAATTAAAAAACAGAAATTAAAAAACAGAAATAAAAACAGAATTTTAAAAACAGAAATTTAAAAAAAGAAATAAAAACATAAATTTAAAAACATAAATGAAAAACAGAAATGAAAAAACAGAAATAAAAACAGAAATTTAGAAACAGAAATTAAAAACAGAATTTTAAAAACAGAAATTAAAAAATAGATTTTTAAAAATAGAAATTAAGGGTTTGGGGGAGAATTTAAATTTGGGGTTTGAATTTGGGTCGGGTATAAGGGTACGGGTACGGGTAAGGGTAAACGGGTACCCGGGTAGGGTAAAGTCGGGTACGGGTAAGGTCAGGTACGGGTATGGTCGGGTAGGGTATAGTCGGGTATGGGTCCAAAAAACCCCGTCCGGTCAGGTTTTTGCCCCTACCCACGTACTCGCGTACCCGACCCATACCCGGGCTCGGGCAGCGGGCACGGGCAGGCAGGGTAGGGTATACCCGACCTGGGTATTATTAATACACTAATTGTAGTGATATATTTGAGATGCATAAATAATTTGAATATAATATGAATTTTAAAAAATACTTTAAAATAATTTATGAAAAATTATCAAATGGTAAAGTTCATTAATAATTTTATAATCTGCATTAACTAAATTCTTATTCAAATATGAAAATAAAAAACTTTATATCACCTCTATTGACATATGTGCATCTATCTTGAGTGCCCTCAAATTAAACAACATTAATTACGCAACTTCTATTTTGATGAAATATATCTTCAACCACTATTTGTTTTCATGTCTTGCACATTTTTGAACAAACATATCATTTATATTGTTACCTATGCATACATCTGTTCCAACATTATATCGTTTCAGTGTATTACATATTTTCTTTTATATTTGTTAAAATTGTCACTCTTAATCTTGGTGCTTTTTTGACGATATTTTTTAGTCACAATCTCTTATATGAAGTTTCTCAGATGAGGAAAACAAAGAAATGGGTCGCTTGTCATTATATTGTAGAAGTCAGATAAATGTCTATACGTGGTAATTGACAGGTGGATATAGACTAAAAAAGATTTACAATTTAGAAATATCGTACTTAATTTCGCTTCTTCATCTCTTAAATATCTGTTATATTTTACAGCCCTACTTTTTAAAAAATAACCAAAAAAGAAAATGTCTATTTTAATTAAAAAGCGTTCGTTTTGATTTAAAAAATACATATTTCTTAGATATAATTTAGTTCAAGTCAAATATTTCAGCTTTAAATATTTATAAAACAAATATCTCAACTATACATAGAGAGAGAGTGTGATTAATGTGCATTCAAATATATATGGGCCAAAATACATATAGTTCAAATTCAATTTTTCAAAATCTAAACGGTCGATCCGAACCATTCATCTTGTTCTTCATATTAATATGTGCTTGGAGACCAAATTTTATATTTTTTTTCTATTTTTTTTTACTATTTATTAAGTATTTTACAAAATTATTGATTCAACAATGGCTTAACAAAACAGTATTTTTCTTAATGTTTTATTTTTGTTTCAGTGAGGCGCTGGCGCTCACTGACACAATCGATAGACCTAATTTGAGTTGATCCCGCTAAGTCAATTATCAAATTTTGTATTATTTTTGTTTCAATGAGGTGCTGGCGCTCACTGACATGATCGATAGACCTAATTTGAGTTGATCCCGCTAAGTCAATTACCAAATTTTGTATTTACGACCCCAATTTACATCATTATTGCTCGTTCACCTGAATCAAAACGAGTTTGTATGCATTATGAAAAAAAAAATCCAGAGTTTATCTTAGTTTTAACCCAATTGATCTAAACAATGATTCAGGTGAACGAGCACTAATGATGTAAATTGGGGTCGTAAATACAAAATTTGGTTATTGACTCAGCAGGATCAACACAAATTAGGTCTATCGATCGTGTCATTGAGCGCCAGCTCCTCACTGAAACAAAAATAAAACGGTCCATTGTTGTGAGATAACAATCTTGACTGACTAGTCAGTCAATTGATTGATTATTACCAATCATCTCAATTATCTACTCCTCACCAAATCCAAATTATGATTTGCTCCTTTGTTAAAACTTTAAAACATTCAACATTTCTTATTTCTAGATGCCTATTTGTGTGACCTCGGATCCAATGCGTCATGATTCTAGATCCATTATCTGTCTGATTGTGACTTGTGAGAATGATCATCGATCGTAGGAGACTCTGGGTAGGAGTGTTTACCAGTTCGGTTCAAGTCAAAATAAAATAGATAAATTAAAATTATATTCTATCTGCAAAAATATAATTAAATTGGTTGAAATAAACTTATCAATCAAGTTAAAATCGGTCCGAATAAACGTAATTAAATTTTAGGTTGTTCAATTGAACTGAAATAAGAAAATTAATAATAATTATTATAAATATTTTTTGTTAATAAAAAAAAATTAAGATGATTTTAAATAGTTTGTTTGGTTGATCTAACTGTTATAAATCAAATTAAGCAATATAAGTTATGTCATAATTTTTGAATTTTTATGTTTTATAATTATTTGGTTTGGACGGGGAATGAGTTTAAAAGTTCCGGTCGATTCAGTCTAATCAGTTTTAAAATTTTCTAAATTGAACTGGTCCATTTAACCGGAATAATTGAACCATTTAATCTGAACTCTCTAGATTCGGTTTAAAATCAACTAAATCAAATCCGATAAACACTCCCAACTCTGAGTCTAAATATACATGTCCATGTTATTTTTACTTTATTTTTTGAGATAGAAAGATAAATATCTAACTTATCAACTTACTTTTAATTGTCTATGAAAGATCTCTCATCCAGATTTCAAACTTCAAAGGTCAATTCTAACATATCCATATTATATCACAATCAGATGGAGATGGGTGACCTGAACTGTTGACTGATCTATTTTGAGATATCTGTGTGATTGTGAGAATTACTGTAGGAGACTCCGGAGATGCATACCCATAATTAGAGTGGGAGAAATGACACGGCGGAACTGGTTCTGTCACGGAATAATATGTGTTACTGTTCCGTGTCGTGACTAATAGTGTGAAAGATCTAATCACGACACGTAATCACGCGAGTCACGTGTAATTAGAATCGTTATATCTTAATCAAATAGTGAATCTTAAATAAACTAACTTAAATTATAAAAATAATAATTAAACGTGAGAAATATAATCAAAGCAGGAGCGAATCTATTGTAGACCCTCTGAATTTTCAAAAACAATACTAAAAATCTGTTTATTTCAGTTCTGTCGCTCCCTCAAATTTATATTGTCCCTCTAGATTCCAATATAAATTGTCTGTAGTCCAATCTGAAGCCTAACTAGAATTGGCGGGAGCGAAAGTTTTTTTTTTTTCGCTGAGCGAAACCCTACTTACAAAATTGGGTACGTTATGCTCTGTTATTTTTTCCGTGTTATAGAAACAAAATTGGATATTGACCTACTTACATCCTGAATTGGGTACGTTTGCAATTGGGTAATAACAGAGGATTCGGATACGAACGCGACAGCAAGTTTCCTTGAACAAGTTGTATATCCTTTCTTTTTCTTACCAGATGACAGAAAACAAGTTTATTTACCCTTAATCATTTATTTTTCCCTTTTTTAACACAAGAATGGTAACTTCCTGGGAGGTCACTAGATTTGGCCAAATTCACAGAGGAACCAGAGCACTTTGGTCCAATATTCCTTCAGAATTGTTTGATCATATGAAAATTTACGCTGACAGCTTTAAGATTCGTGCGAGTCAATTACGCATGAATGTTAACGGAAATCAAACGAGGCCGACTGAGCAACGAGTATGGCAAATTAATAATTAATAAATTCCAGAAATCATTCCACTCTTAGTTTATTTATTTCAGTTTGAGATTTTTCTATGTGATTCAACTGGGACTTAATTAAATATCATTGATGTTACGGTAGTCGGATTGTAATTAGTGTGTTGTAAACAATAAGTTATTTGATGAATATTTAAATTTGAGTATCCAATTAGTTAATGGGTTTAAATCCGATTTAATATTTTTTTGGCCCCCTTAATGAAAATTCTGGATCCACCCCTGACGGCACGCGAGTCATGACGTGACTCGCGTGCTGTGATCACCTCTTGACATTTTAATCATGATACAACATAACACAAGACCAAAGTTATGACGTGTTAAACACGACATGACACGGCATGGCATGGCACATTTTTTCCACTCTATCCATAATCCATATCATATTACAATCAGATATGTCTTCATACAGCTTTTTGAGTTCAAACTTTTCAATATAATTCAAAATTTGAATTTTCATTATGAGGATGACAACAGGAGAGTGGAGACCGGAAGTCCAAATAACTTCAAATCCAAACCGTTGGATCAGTTTTGAGCAGTGCTGGCCCTGACTCAGGGCATTTAGGGCGATGGCCCTGGACTTCAATTTGCAGAATAGAAAGATTAAAATTTCATTTACAGACAGCTGATTGGACAAAAAAATATTTCAAATTTTTTCGTTTCTTCACCAAAAGGAAAGGTTCAATCATTCCCTTTTTTGCGTTTTTTTTTTTTTATTTTATCATTTGTTCAAAGTTTTTTTTATTTTGACAACCTACCAATTTTTCAACAGTAATAGCCAACGGAACTCAAAAAATTAAAAACCTAAAAAATTGAAAATCTAATTCCGCCATTTTTTCTCAATAAATCAATAAACGAGGGAGAAAAAAATTAAGAAATCTTGCTCTTCTTACGAGCAATGGCAACAACACTACGCAACACAACAGCGGCAGCGATTGAATTGGGTGAGACAAGGCGGCGGACCGGGACCTCAAGATTGGATTGCTCTACCTCATTACCTAGGTTTTATCGTTCTATTACTTTGTTTTATCTTTAATTTAAAACAATGTCTCCTAGAAAATATGGATCAAGTAATGAAAAAAAGAAAAAGAAAAAGAGAGGGGGAAGAATTTTTTTTATACCCCATATTTTATACGATCTATTGACATCTTAATAAAAAAAATATATTAAAATTACAAATTTTTCTCTTGCCTCAGATCCTGAAATCTTCAGGACCTGTCCTGATTTTGAGTTATGTATAGAACTGTCAAAAATGCATGTCTATATCATATCACACTCAGAATGAAAAGGTAGAAAAGCCTCCTTGGCTCCTTGCTCTACAGAATTAGCCAGTTGTTACATTGCTTTGGACTAAAAGTCCAAAAGAGTAAAAGCCGATGAACAAAACGCTCACAATTAAGTCACAAGTCTACCTGTTCCTCTTGCAATTAATACCCCCATCCATTAACTGTTGCTTGTATTTGACTTGGACATTGTAACCATGACCTGCTACAAGAGATTATTAAGTGGTTAAAATGTATAGACAGTTAATTAATTCATAATTATAGAGGCAATCATCTAGTATATATAAAATCATCCTGAGCTCTTGCATTCCGATAAGATCGAGCACTACATGTGGGTGAGATTGGAACGATTTTGTTTGAGACTATAAAAAATATTTTTATAATTATATTAATCGCTATAAATGAAATTAAATTTAAAATATAACATTTTTATCTCGTACGCATATAGAGTTTATAAAAAATGATTACTTTTGATGTATATTTAACGGTTCATGAATTAATATAAGCTATTTGAACTTCTTTTATAAAATTACTATTACCGTGTCCGTGCGTTGTAACGGGAACATATTATAAGATTGAATAGAATATGAAGAAACATTTTTGTTTGATATTCACACAAAATTAAGAAAAAATATATTTAAATGAAAATAAAAGACAAATAAAAAAAAGGAAATCCAAATAATAAATAATAATAAAAGAAACAACAATAAATAAAAAAAGGATCAAATATAACATGATTTTTTTTTTGAAGTATCATTGCGATTTAATTTCTAATTTTCTCCACAAGCAAGATAGGTCATTAAACGATTTAGAGGAAAAATGATCTGTAAAGAAACAAAATTGAGAAAGATACGATTAAATGATTAAAATAAGGATTTTTTTCTAAATGGTGGAAATCATTTTAACAAATAAAATTTCTCTACATATCATTTCACTACACAAAAGTTATAGATATTTTTCGTTTTCTCTCCATGTCAGAAAGATATGATTATTTCTATTAGCACAAGATTTGTTATTCATCTATTCACAAAGATGGGTGTAGATTTTAACAATAGTCTTTTGGCTCAAAGCAACAAAGAAGTGAGAGAGAAAATTTATTGGGACCATTATGTTCAAATTTAAGAAAGGAAATTAATATTTTACTTCCTTAATGAACACCTCATTAATTAAAAATAATCAATTGTTGATTTCTTTCGTAATTGATAGTCAATCCTAGATGGGTTTTTTTTTTCTAATGAAGAAATAAAAAAGTTGCAGCGTGAAAAAAATTAATGCTTTAAATTTCGTGCATTATTTTTTCTTTCTTCGATGGAGAGTCAATTCTTAATTTTCAAATCTCTAAACAAGAGTAATTTTAAATGTTTAGTCAATTTTGACAAACTTTGTGAAAAATAAAGTTAGCTCTTTGATAACAAATTATAGTATTAATGAAGACAAAAAAATTGATATTTGAAAATGGTTTATAAAATTTAATTGTTCTTTATTTTTTGCTTTATTTATTTACACAACCTTTTGTATAATAGATGGATGTTAATGAGTCGGGAATTCCATTCAAACAAGAGATCAAAAAACTTGAATTAATCAATTTCAAGTACGAAATTATAGAAGATCTACTCAATAGTGTTAGAGCATTTTATTCGGCTAAAGGATATGCATTATCTATATGTGGTTCAAAGCTAGATAAAAATGTTGTTTTACAATGTGATAGAAGTGATAAATATCATGATGCACGGTGTGCGTCTTTAGATGAAAGAGAAAATACAACAAAGACACATCAGATCAATGATCTTTGAGAATAATGTTGCTATTATACTTAATTTAAATTAATTTCTTATTTTTTAAAGTTTTTAGTTTTATTGTTAGTATAATGAAATTTTTCATCTGAAACTCCATTTGATTTTTGGTTATTTTTACGAATGTTACTACGTTATAAATTACAATATTTATAATTTGTGTCATCCTGAAATTAAATATTTTTCCATGTCCTCTTTGTTATTATGAAGACCATCTTACTTCTTTTAAAATTCAATAACTGGCCATTTTTTATGAGATAAATCTGTAGATGCATAAAATAAATAGAATACATATTTAATAGATATACTTAGTTACACAACAAACTGATAAAAATTAAATAACTATCACTAACTAATAATTAAAAACAGAAAAAAAAAACAAATAAGAAGGATTAATGTAATGTTTTCACCGTTTTATTCTAATTCGCATTCTGTCAAAAAAAAAAAACAAAAATTGCATGCATTCTACTTACGTTTTAGAAAGTAAATCCAACCTTCACAAATTTTATGAAATTTGACTTCACCAGTTTTAAGAAAGTAAATATATTAATTTGTTTGAATAATTAATTACTCCATTAATTCAGATTGTCCATATATTAGTGTTACTTTATTTTTCGTTTTTGAAACATAGAGAGAATGGTCCAAAGAAAAAATCTCTCTATCTCGTTGCTGTCTTGAGCCGAAATTTTGCTGTTAAAATTCTCACTCCACAAAGATACAATAGTCATAAACAAAATTCGGAAAGATATGATTGCTCTATTTTTATTGTCGAAACTATAGAGAAAGAGGAGAAATTAAACAGAGAAAATAGAGAAATAAGGAAATATTTAATTGCAGGAATCAGAGATATATAGGTGTAAGGAGAAATAAGGAAACAGATTGCTAGAGATTCATTCAATTTTAATTGTAACAAATCATGTAGCAGTCTGTGTAATGAGTATATTTTTAATTAAATTTAGACTTTTACATATAAAATAGATGCATTTAATCAAAATAAGACAAATTATGTTATTAGAGAGTTGATATTCAATTCGAAAATTCATCTTTCAATCTCAACCGTTAACGGATCAGAACAACTACGTGCATAATATAAGAATGAAAATATACTTTCAATGTTCCTATTCTCATACTCTACCAAAAAATATATATAAATTGCATTTATTTTAATTTAACCACCAAAACTATTTTGTGTCAAGCACAAGCTCTCATATATTCTTAGATTGATATATCAAAGTTGCTAAAATTCATTGTAAGCGGTTCTGATCTGCGTACGATAATAATTATCGACCCTCTCAGATCTGATCTATTAGACACGTATTATTCATATATAAATATCATAATTTCTCCATTTCTTTATTTTTTTTAACTTTCTTGAACTCTCATTATTCGATTGTTAGATACTCAATTTTCGTATTAGTTATGATTTCTTTTCACTTTTAAAATGTCATTTAAGAATATCGATCCACACTAATTGCTACAATTCTTAATTTAGTTGTATATCATTTAAGAATACAAATCCATATAATAGCAACAAAGATGGCATATCAACATTCAAAACAATAAGGATAATACATATCCACATGTAATAACAAGAAAGTTTGCATATCCATAATAGCAGCCTGGATTATAGATCGACATTAATAGTAATAAAGATACATATTCACACGTAATAGCAAGAAAGTTTACATATCCACACTAGTAGTAAAGATTATACAAATTTGCATACAACAAGAACACACCACACAAAATCAACGTATGTATGAACTAAATGTCCTCCAACTTATTTTCTATGAAATACTAGAGTTTGAATATATTTGTTGTCTTAATTATAATATGTGTCAATTCCAATCTATTTTAATATTATTCATGAATATTGTTGAATAATTTTTTTTTATGAAAATATGTTATTTTCTATGAATTTTCTTTTGTTCTTTTATAACATGTTATCATTAATTGCGTGCACTGACACGTACGATATAGTGTATTTATATATTTGTACCATTAGTCCATTACCGTAGAAGCTATTTCATTTTAGGTAAAGAAATTAAAAATGTATATATATTTCGTTTAAATAAAGAAACAAAATTAAGTAATGACGATAATTTTCTGTCATCTAGCAAAAAGAAAAGGAAAATTAATTACATGCATCCCCTCTATCTGACCTCCGGGGACTTGGAGAATTCTTGTCAGAAGATAAGGAGACCTCAATCGGATTCTGGCAAGTCCCGCAAACAAAGTCATGAATTGCTGCAATATGGAGCCCACAATTCAGGAGACGGTTACACACGGTGTATTAATTGTCTGACAAGTTGCGACGACGGTGATCTCAATCCACAAACGCTCTTTAGTGATTTGCATTATATGCCATCATTTTTCTCATTTTGAAATCCTTTGCTACGTACAAGTTTGTTGGACAGATCTATACGGATTTTTTTAATTATAAATTAATAATTATTATATATCAAAATGTGTTAAATTGATTTATTGCAACGTGATAAATAGTGTTAAATATTTAGTCAGAGAAAATCTGGACTCTTAAGTGACACACGATACTAGTACATATACAGCTCAATGGATTCACATGCAATTTTTTTTTGGAATATATATATCCTGAATTTTTAATAGGCACCACAACAATAGTACTGTTCTTTTTGGAAACTCTCACAATAATGATTATTTTATGAACACATAAGCTCACAAGTTATTTTCAATTCATGTGTTTAAAATATAAAAGATACTAAAATAATTCTTAATTAATTATAATTACGTGCCAAAATATCAGACTAACAAGAGTATACAATTGCATGCTTACCTCTGAATTTTAAAAACCGAGTATATATTTATGTATAATCAGGCTATTGTCTATTTTTGCATAAAATTTTACCTACTCTTGAACAATTCACAGTCTAAATTGATTAATTCATGATAGTCCGTGACTAGCTAAATATATCAGTTTTTTTTTTTTTTACATATCTCTCATAAAATTCCTGATTATTGAACTGAACACATGCGTTTAGAATGGCCAATAGATGTTTTGGTACTCACAAAATTCATCATTTTTATCTGATGAATATGTGAGTTCGAAATGACTTGTCAATACATTTATTCATAGAGTAGGAATAATGGTATTAGTTTTTTTTTTTTTCTTAAAAACTAAGACATTGTTGTCAAAAAATTTGAAATTTGGAACAGAAAAAGAATTTGATTTTCTTGCATTTAGGATGAAACAGAGAGGTTGATTGTATTCAAATTTTAATTTAGGCACTTTTCGTGAGAAAAAAAAACGCATTTATAACGGTACTCTCTCGTAAAAAGTATTATCGCAAAAAAGAAAAAATTGAACAATGACAGCATTTCATCGTGAAAAGTCACTTATTTATTCTCGCGAAAAGTATCTCATTCTTGTTGTAACTTTCGTCCAAATGAGAAAATGATTTTTTGACAACTGAACAATATACCTAAATGATGACAATTGACTGAGTATTTGTCTAATTGATCAATAAAAATATCCAATAAAAACAATGGGCTGGTTTTAGTGTCACGTGCTAACAGCTAATTAGCAACGCATGACATTACAATTTGGCATCTCATGAATATCTTGTTCTTTATTTTCTGGGAAAATTCCCCTATTCCCGTAAGATATCTCATATCTCCATCGTCTCTTGCATTTGTTTTATGTTAAAATTAATTAATTGGCTTGATATTGCAAACAGTGGCTAAAATCATCCACTTGATTCCACTTTATAATGGCTTTTTGAAAAAAAAAAAAATTATGGGGTCCATTAGAAGATATAGGAATTACATGATTCTTTTGTATTTTTCTGAGTGAAGGGGGGATTCAGAAAAGAGAAGAGTGAGACCTCCATGTGATTAATTATTAGCATCTATATTTGTTTATAGGGTCACATGGACGAGCACAACAATAAAACTAGCTATATTCATAATTAATTTACATTTACACTTACTCATGATAATATATACTTGTAGATTCTTGTAGCTAAAGGCGGCTAGAAAAATTAATTAGTGATTTTATATAATATGGTTGAAAGTATTCTAGTATAACTTGGCTAGTAAAATTAGTGATTTTGATATAATATGGCTGGAAAGCGCTTAAGATACAGTTAATTGTGATATAATTCGGCTGATAAATCACTATTATGAGCCAAATTATAAACCTTGTGATTGAATGTAGTGCAATCGCCGAATCCTTCATGTTCAATTTGACTGTCATTTGATTAATTAATTAATTACTAGAGAAGGATTATGATGTTTTAATGTTGTCGGAAATGAATCTTATTAAGGCTGCTAATGATTAAGGTTCAACTCAGCTCGATGAGAGAAGCAAAATGATTCGGCTTTAATTTGGCTCGCTTTTGAAAGAAAAAAACTCGACTCGACTCGACTCAGCTCATGTTAACACTTGACTCAACTTAGCTCGGCTCGTGAGCCGACTCACAAGCCGACTCATTCTTACATGAAGAAATTAAATATGATTAAAATGAAGAAAATATAAAGCAATTATGTTCCTTATCATACCAAATTCCCACCCAGAAGCTGTGATTAAAATGAAGAAAATGCAAAGCAATTATGTTTTAATTCTCACTGTGGTATTAAAACACTACAAAATCTATATAATGCCTGGTTATTGAAAATACCAGAACAAAAACCTGTACTGACATTGGTTGCTGATGTAACCATTGTTTATGACACTTCATGATGAAAGCATTTGTTTTTATAAGGAAACAGAGTAGGTTCGATGGGCATCGGACCTACTTTAGTTTCAACATATTCACTTACTGTCGGATTGGTTTTAGGATTCACATCAGAACTTTAGCGTCTGCTTTACTATTCGTGTGCACAAATATTGAAGCAAATTAGATAGTAGATCTGTCCATCGGAACCAAACGAGGTCCGATGGGCATCGGACCTATACTGTTGGGTTTCGGATACCACTTTTGGGGTTTTGCGGTAACCAAAACTCGTTTAGGCTTAAGGTGCGGAATGACCGTAGAACAAAAATTTCTACGGCCAACTTAAGCTCAGGATTAAACGGGGTATGTCAGGAAACTTTCCAAGGCGGTCCACCTTCAGTATTCCTTTGGCATCAAAACCCAATTTAATCCTTTTACAGATCTACTCCATGATTGATTTCTAAAACTTTAATCTACTTATCAATTAAATAGATTAATATAACATATTTATACCTTGTTTCCAAATCACAGTTGGAATGCAGACCGAGCGTGTAGAGCTACATCACGGAAGGAATCGACTCGTCTCGGAGCATCAGACGTCTGATGCCTCTATCGGTTATCCACCAGGACTAACCAGAGAGCGGTTAATTTCTTCTGCCAGAAATACCGTAAACCGCGGAATTCTGCAAAAACACTATTCACGGGGAAAAGACGAAAACCCGTAAACACGAATTTTCGGTTACTCAGTTTCATCAAATGAGCAAAACTGACATACCGCTAAATTCGGTAAAACACTATTCATCGATCCCGTAAATATACTCCACAACAACCCGCAAGATTATACGTCAACTACGTATAACTTTCTTTTCTCAACCGAAACACTATTTGGGAGAGAAACCGAGAAAGAGAGAAAATACCGATTCGATTCTG